>APFE031469632.1:41108-164309 GCA_000404065.3 Pinus taeda
ATCTGACCATAGTCTTTTCCATCCTGGCAACTTCTCCTGACCATTGACAGAGTCCTGATAGGAATGCCAACTCTTCGGAAGACCAAGGAGAGCCAAGCTCACCAAGTCCTCATCATCGACAGTAACCCCCACACTTCCCAGCTCATCTCGACACTGAGTGAACTTCGTGAGATACTTGGGAATACTGTCACCCTTCTCGCATTTGATGTTCTGAGTTTATCTTTTAGCGCCAGCTTCCTCTGATCGCTCTTGCTTTGGAATAATTCTGTTAATGATTTCCACATCAAATATGGAGTAGCCTTTCCATGGAGGCTGGACACAATGTGATCCTTCACGCCCTCCAACAGAATCCTTCGACATTTTGCGATCTTCTTTTGCCAAGCATCAGCTTGAGTAGCATCAGTAGGCTTTGGGATATCCGTATCTATGAACTCCTTCAGCCCGTTATCATCCAATACTGCCTCCATCCTGTCCTTCCATGCAATATAGTTTGAGCTGCCCTCAAGAGCATACTCCAATCGCAATCCGTTGAAAGACATTGTTGCATTGTCACCAAGAAAACACTACTGCAAATTCGAATTCCACTAGCAACCAACTCAACCGCCTCGGATCTAAGATTCGTGAGAACGAAGTATTTCTTGTACAGAGATCGACCGTATGGGCATTCACCGGATATCTCACCTTCCAAAAGAAGGATGAATCCAGAGGCTACCTGGCCCGATTACAGACTATGCCTGAAGAAATAAAACGTAGTCACTTCCTGAATAATAGATTTGATGATCAATCCTCGCTTTGATATCCTGTAGAAATCTCTTCTACAAATCAAACAGCTCCGATACCATGTAGAAATTTTGAATAATTTAACACATATTCAATGGAGATTATCCTGATCATGTACTATTGCGGAAAACATACACAATACATAAGCTCCTCTACGTTGATCATCAATATAGCAGCATCAATAACAATAAAGCATCAAGAGCATTCACACATTAACACAGTATGTATCCCGGGGAAAGCATCTCGCTAAAAACCCCAACTATCTGTATATTAATGATTGAGTCATGTAACATTACACAGCATAATACTTCTCACAAGTATCTCCACTCTGTTACACACAATACAGGTCAGATCTGAATCAATCGCTGGCTCAAATCTCCTTCGCTGCTTGCCTGCCTCCACTGCTCAATACCTACTCAAGAACTGATGAGAATGGCTCACCAAACTCGTTTTTCACCTGCAAAAAAATAGTCACTCACCCTTTGTGGACGTGAGCATAAGCTAAAATGTGGGCAAATACGTGGGCAAACTCATTGGCATACTCAATCCCTTGATTGTGCAAGATCTGGTGCACAACTATAGTCACAACTGATAGCAATCTTATTCTCTACCACCTGTCCCTGTTGAACTGAACATGCACTGACATGCAACTGAGTTAACTGATGTATTCATTAGTTGTATTATGAGTTAATAACTTGTGAATTAATTAATAACTAATTCACCCAACTCATCTCTATTCTATTCGCCAGTTAGACTAAATACAACCGTTTAACAAAGCTAAACTGAACACAACTCCATCAACTGCACCTCCAGTCCACTAAACTCAACTCACTTGAGTTCTAACTGAAGTCATGCATGCAAATATTCAACTAACCCATAAGACCCACGTATTTCCTTCATGCAATTGCATGTGCCACATCCGTAGCTCGAACTGAAGTGCTCCAAGAGAATAAGATTAAGTTTATAGTCCAAATATTATTGTGAGATAATAATATTTGACTTTTCTATTTTTGACAGCCAGTCTAAAAATAGACTTGATCACTCACACTATGATCACTCACACTTTCATCAAAAATAGAAGTCCATCTATTTTCCCAACTTGATCAATCATCCATAAACAGCAACCTGCAATCCATAGACATGATCCATATGTCTAAAAATAGAATTGCGCCAAAAATAGCCTGCAGGCCCACTTAGTGAAGGCGACTCTTTTCACTAAGCTCCATCATCTTGTTGCAATCTCAACAGGCATGTGAGTCTCTGAACATTGTGGTCCAATAATATCCAACTCTTAATATTTTGTGATAAGTGGTCTCTCTGTCATAATGACCACCTACTGGGTTGTCGTGCATCTCTTTCAAGACATGATCAGCATCATCCTTTTCCAAACACCTCAGCCAGATTCCATCATAATTTTTTCTATATAATGTGTCATTAGACAAGTGATACTAATTAGATTTCAATCTGAGTGCTCTCCTTCATGATGCATCCATGTGTTCAAGACATGCTCCCCGTGTTAGATAAAATCGTATGTCATAATACCATGACTCAGGATCCCAAAGGGCTTCTGACATTTCGCGCTCATACATCAGCGGCTCATTAATCCATAGGGGCTCCTCCCTGAATTCTACTTGTGCATTTTGCATGCTCTATGCTTCTGGTTCTTCAGACACCCCTTCTTTGTCCGCTAAGGCCTCTGCTATTAGCCTACACAATCCCTTCCCTCGAACAATATTCACTGGCTTAATCTCGAGGTCAAATTCTTGAAGTGCGGTTATCCAATTCCCTCTCCATTCACCCATTTGTTTCTTCACGAAGAGGGCTCTTACTGTAGGGTGGGGAATGATTACTTTAGTCCTGGCCTTTAATAAATAAGGGCGGAAGTGTTTTACGGCTTTAAAAACGCAAAGCCTTGTTTCTCCACATTTGGGTAGTTTAGTTCTGCTCCCTGAAGATTAGAGCTCATATAAGAGATAGGGACTTCATTGCCATCATCATTTTTTTGGGTGAGGATTGCAGCATATGAAACATCAAAGGCGAAAGTGTACAATAAGAATTCCTTGTTGAAATTGGAGCTAACCAATGCAGGAGCTTCTATGATGGCCTCCTTAATTCGCTGAAACGATTTCTTAGCTTCATCGCTCCACCTATACACAATGTCTTTCTTCATCATTAGTTGCATGGGACGCAGTATTTCTGCGAAACCTGAAATGAATTTCCTAACAAAATTAACTTTCCTGGAGAAAGATTGCATTGCCTTTTTATTTGTAGGGGGTTGTATTCTCATGATGGTCTCTATTCTTTCAGGATCGATAACAATCCCTTCTTTAGAGAGGATGTGACCCAGTAATTTCCCTTCCGTAACTGCGAAAACGCTCTTCTTGGGGTTCAATGATATTCTATACCTTCGACATCTTTCAAAAAAAAAATTCAGGTGATAGATATGATCCCTTTTGTGATATGAATACATAGTGATGTCATCCATGTACACTACTATTGATCTGTTGATCAATACTCATAATGCTATGTCCATAGCTCTCTGGAATGTGGTGACCGCATTAATAAGTCCAAAAGGCATTTTATGATATGCGTAAGTGCCCCATTTAGTATTGAAAGTTGTCTTGAGTTGATCCCCATTCACCACCAACACTTGATTATATCCTGAAAAACCATCCAATAGGGACAATATTTTAGACCCAGAAACGAACTGCAGAATGTGTTCCATAGAAGGGACAAGATATTTATCTTTCTGCGATGCTTTGTTCAGGTTTATGAAATTGATACATAACCTGATGTCTTCATTTTTCTTTCTTACTGGCATGAGATTGGCTACCTAGTGGGTGTGCCTGATAGGAAAAATGATTTTGGCATCCGGCATTTTATTTAATTCTTTCTTCACCAACAGTTCTAGGCTAGGATGTATCTTGCTAAGCTTTGGTTGGTAAGGCTTAGCCTCCTTTTACAAAAGGATTACATGCTGCATAACGCTGGTATCAAAGGTTTTTAAGTCACCATATGTCCATGCAAAGACGTCCTTGTATTCTTTAAACAACTTAACAAATGCAGCCTTCTCTTGTGGAGAGGACCCCAAGTCCAAATTGACATTTTTTGGGTCTTCTTTAGTTCCAAGGTTGACCGATTCATACTTCATGGAAGAGCTATGCATTTTGCAGTTAGTCGGCTTCTTGAATTTATCATGAAAGTCATACAAGTGCTCCATCTTGACAACTGACTTGGGAATCATATTGGACTGATCTTTTTCCTCATCTTCCCTCTCATTCATAAGCTTTTCATGCTCCTTTTTATCAATGACTGCATTTTTTAATGTCTTCTCGCAGTGCAGGAACTCAAGGATTTTCTTGTCATCTTCGAATACCTACCAATTTGAGATGTTATCAAGCACTGATGGTCTAAAAATTAATTCAACATAATATTTATTCTTGTTTAATCTAAGATCAGGCAAAAGTTTTGAAGCCATATTGGCCATCAGATCAGCACCTCGGTTTTTCCCTCGAGGTATGTATGTGATATTAAAAGAATCAAAATTGTCAATTAAGCTTCATACCTCATGTTGGTATCTTTCTAGGTGTGGTGAATTGCGATGTATCCTTTTCCGTACCTGGTCGACAATTATCTACAAGTCACCGAAAACTTTAATATTTTTCACCTTTATATCAATGGCTTTCTTCAGGCCCTGGAGCAAGCCTTCATATTCTGCCATGTTGTTGGTGCATGCGAACTCCAACCGGTTAGCCATCAGATGTTGGTTCCCTTGTGGGTCAATGAGAATGCTTCTAGCACCTACACCTTCAAGGTAGTTAGAGCCATCAAAATAGAGTGTCCAAAATATAGAATCTAATGTTACATCAATCGAACTACTTTCTATGAGATTAGTCCTATCATCTACTATAATACAAGATAATCCATTAGTTGGATTGCAGGGGAGAGCTTCCAACTGTGTGTTTGTCATAGTTTCCTCAACTGTCTTTGCATGGAATTCTCCGAAACAGGTTTCAATGGCACAAACATCGAAACTATAATTCCCAAGGATAGAGTTGGTAAACATTACAGGTTCATTAGGGTCGTTTAGTTCTGTCACTACATACTTCATGTATCTTTCTCGATCAACTCTCAGCATATCACCTTTTCCCTTCTGAGGTAGTAAGATATGGGACCAATCAGTTGAGAAATATCCATTCATTTTTGCTGACCAGTCCCTACTAAGTAGCATTACATAAGCCTCGGGTATGTCGACTACCACTATGTCAATGACTTGTGTGTATTGTGGTTTGGTAGCCATCTGAATCAACACATCTTTCAATTCTCCAATTACTTTCACATTTGTTATGTCCAGTTTCTTAATTTGAGTTCCATTTTTCTCAGGTACTGCATGAAGTATTTTAGCAACAACATAAGGCATAACAGTGGACGAGGCACCAAAATCTACCAAGCAATTGTATACGTTCATGTTGAAGATTTCAAATGTGATAAGGAAAGGTGGAGTCATGGATTTTGATTTCCTTCCTATCATGGCTGCACTGACATCTTGGGGAGTTCGATTTATTTTTGACAGAGTAGCTTCCATGGCTAGTGACTTTTGGGATCTACTGGAGGTACTAATGGGTCTGGACACCGAAGTTTTGGTTTGACTACTTGGATTGGTGGGAGATTTGTAATTCCGTTCATTCATAGATTTCAAGAGTAGATCTCTTTCCTGCGTTAATTTTAGCAAATCGAAGTATGTAATATTAGCTTGGGATTGCTTAAGATCATCCATAATATTGTAATCAATGTTATAGATAGGGTAGGGTAGAGTAAACATACCTGTTTTTCCATTCTTAGGTGGGAGTTTACCATTTTGAGTCGACTTCGTTGCAGTCGGAGATGTATTATCTTTTTGTGGACAATTCACAACTGGCGTACCCTTGGAATCACCACTAGGTCTACCCTTCTCAATAGGAACTTTTGGAGTGGATGCCTTCAAAGGACGAACATCTTTCTTTGTCTAGTCTACGAGCTTCATCACGCCCGCAAGTGGCCCCTTACTTCGTGTGCGGATTTCATTAGTGTGGATTTCTCTCGTACTATCTCCTTCATCATCGTTCTCATTTGTATAGAAATATGACAGTACATTGATTTGAGATTCTTCATCTAAGGGCTCTTCTACTTTGTATTCTTCCTCATTTTCTTGTTCTGGCTCCAGCTCCACTATAGGTTCTTCATTGTTAAGGAACGATCCGATAAGAGCCGACTCTTCCATATTTAAATCCCCTTCATTGGGTGGAGCAGGTAGTGCAAGCTAACCATGACCACCTTCTTTCTTCTTGTGATAGAAAGGTTTGAAAGATTTTCTATTGTTATAATCTCCTCCATTCTCGCTTGTACTCTCTCCCGAATTCCATTTCATATCGATGACTGTGTTTGTCAACTTCTTAATGATCCGATGAAAACCTTCCACATTTTTGGTATCCTTTTCTTTGATTTCAACTCCTTTGTTATCACTCCCATTATTCTTCTTGGGTGCTTGAGAGGCTTTCTTTTCTCCGATTGTATGATGGCATGCCGTGAGATTGATCATTTCATTCTCGACTTTTACTGCCTCATCGATAGCACCCTGTAAGGTTTCTGGGTTACTCCTTTTTGACCCACATCCCAATAAGGATAGGGAGAGCCGTGATGTATAATTCCATGAGCACCTCCTTAGAAGGTCTAGCATTAACCGAGATTCTATTGAACAAAGTGTTGAACCGAATGTTAAAATCCTTGACCTTTTCTTTGGTTTCCATTTTCAAATGGGATAGTTCTAAAACTAAGGCCGCAAGTGTTTTGTCATTGCCATACTTATCTAAAAAGGCATGTTGAAAGGAAGCCCACGAGGTGATCAATCCTATTCTCAAGCTAAAGTACCATGTGGAGACCGCACCAATGAGAGTAAAAGGGAATAGGCGACATACTATATCTTCATCGGCTACCCCCAACATGCGCACAATCTGGAAGAAAGAGTGAATATGGTTTTCAGTGATGTCTCCCCTCTTAGGGTCGAATTTAGGTAGTACTCTTTCTACGTTCTTGGGTAAGGGTGCTGCTGCTCAGGAACCACTATGGCATCCTGAGCGAGTCATGGAGGGAGTGCTCTCGGAGGAGGTGGGAGTTGGCTCCCACCCGGTTGAAGCTGATTCCCACCTGGAAGAGGAAAATTAGCCATATTATGGATAGGGAGGTTTTCGTTGAAGGTTTCATTGAGGCGTTATTTATAAGGATTTCCCAAATTTGTCCAGGGATTACCTTCAGAGAGTGGATACTCAGGAATTTCTTCCCAAGGAGTGTCGATACTTTGCAAGGACTCTAGCACAATATCTTCAAGAGATGGGGTTGTAGATGTCTCTTCATTTATGGAATAGATCCTTGGCTTTCTTTTAGTTGTTGGAGGTAAAGAGTGAAATATGGGGAGCTGAGAGAGGGCACGAGTGTAAGCTTGAGTAAGTACTCTGACTGGTTGTTCCTGAGTGATAGAATACTCCCATAGTGTCTCTTCTTTGATATGAGGCTTTTCCAAATGGGAGGAAGGATATTCTCAACCTTTACCATCCATGCATTAATCTTTTCGAATCCATGCATGACATATAGATGAAATCATAAAAAACTAGGGACGTAAATCCAGGCCCTCCTTCTAGCACCAATTTGTTGACGTGGTGAATGTTCGCTATGCCAACAAGGGGAACTAACCCGATTGTAGACCCCAACCATATCTACTTTCATTTGGAATGGCTAGTTCCGACGGGTTTTAGACGATCCTGTAAATTGTAATGTGTTGAAATATTTCTTCTTGGAGGAAGACTTCAATTAAATCAATAAACGAAACAGCTAACCTATATGTATCAAATCCTATCTACACTAATTCTAACTACTAATGCTAGTCCTAACTATTCTAATATATCCTTTAGGAACATAACAAAAGGAATTTAAACATCATATATAAATTCCAAGTACCAATGAATCAATTATTGGTTCACAGATGAACAAGGTTGTATTAATTCTTAATTGTAATCTAATTACTTATACAAGAATACACATTCCTTTCCATACAAATAAAACTTGCAGCTAATGTTTAACAAGGTCTCGAATTAGCAATCGTTCATGAATTAACCATGGTAACAAATCATATTTGAATAACCAAGAGTAGTCACGAACTATTTGTTATCGATATGCACAAAACCAATCACATTTATATTTATGCCAGCAACAACATCCTAATCCTAAACACATGAAAGGAGAGGCAAATGAATATGAAAATGCTCTTTCTTGACCAAACAGTCTTCTTTATTCAAAATAAATCAAAAGTTGTTCTGCCCAAAAAAATTCCTCCTCTTATCTTCGGAGGTAATACTTTGTAGAAGCCACTAACCCTCGATCTCCCCTGACTTTTCACCTCCCTCCTCTTTTCAATATACAGGCATCGAATTGATCAGTGAAACGACTGATACGTGAAGACCACATTTGTTAGAGCGTTTCATTTTCTAGGGAAATGAATGGATGTCGATTGAAAGGAGGAGGTAATGCGTGTCATTTATTCATGATGAGGCCGGAGACCGCATAACCTTCAAAACACACAGGTAACACATGGAAACATGACTGCCAATGTCTAAAGCCAGATATTTAAATAGAACACACCCGCATATATAAGCTCTTTAGATCCGCTCATGCCTCTCTCGGCCCTCACCTACAGAGATAACCAACATTAACTATGTTTATGAAAATATTATAGAAATGCTTAAAAACACAAATCTTTCTTTCATTAAAACGTTTATAACATCAAAAGGAACAAATGTGAAAGAAACGTCGCTTGGTTTTTAACTCAAGAATTGATTAAGTCTTGCAAGCGTAAATCCAATTTACATTGAAAATTATCGCGTAACATAGAACCAGATCTGAAATACAGACTTGAAATATTATAGACGTGAACCCATACCCTATCGGGTCCGATAATCACATCGCGCCTTATGTTTAAGCTTTGGGTTCATGCCAATTGCGACTTGCGATTGGCCGGAACCAAAATATATATGTGTCACGGTTCATAATCCCATCGGGTTCACCATATGAGACTTTTCTTTGAAAACCCGGACCGGAACACTTTATTGAAAATACAGGGAAAACACAGGAAAACACGTGGCCAAACCATAAGGCCGGACTTCAAAAATTATGCATCGGGACGTATAATTATCGTCAGGTCTACTCATCACCCCTTCGCATCTCGCATGGGCTTCACCTTCATCGGCTACTAATTGCCATTAGCGATAGGCTCCGGACCTTAAAATATATATGATGTGTTTAATAATATTGGTGGGTCCACCATATTGCGGAACGCCTTGTGTATGGGCCTTGGGTTCCACTGATTGCGACTTGCGATTGGGGAGTGGACCTGAAAAATATATGTGCCACGTTTAATAGTCCTGGTGGGTCCGCTATACAATAGTGCTTTATGTATAATCCCGGAGCTTCATTGATTGTGACTTGCGATGGGCTCCAGACCCAAAATAGATATGCATTATGGTTAATGATGCCGGTGAGTCTACCATTCGCGGAACGTGGAAGATTGGGTTTTGGGTCTTGGCAAGGCGTGATTGCGATAAGTGATAGAAGCATGAAAAAATGTGTGATTACCAAGGAAAGGCGGAAAAGGTGAGATTCACATGCATGTTGTATAGTATTTCTATTATCAAGGCATTGATATGGAAATAAGGACGCGATGAGAGGATTTGAGGGTTGAAATTTCCTGATGAATGATATGAATGAAGGACTGGAAAGGGTTATAGATGAATCATGCGGCAAAGATTTATTTGGGGGCCTTAACCATTAAGAATTGAACATTTGACTTGGTAGAGAGTTGAAACCCCTGGGATAAAAACAGATCATTCGAAGAGTAATCATTTGGGGAAATGAAAGAGAAAACTTCTAGGGGACCCATTCAAATTTTCTACCAAAGCAGGTTTTAATATGGTCGTGGTTGTGGCCACAACACAGTTTCAAGTTGTATTTCCAACATATATTTTAGAGTTACCACCTCATAGGGAAGTGGACTTCTCTATTGAGTTGGTACCAGGAGAAGAACCAACATCTAAGGAACCTTATGGGGTGAGTACTCCAAAGTTAGTGGAGCTAAAGTTGTAGTTGTTAAGAAGAAAAATATTTTCATACAAACAAGACAAGATCTCCCTAGATTCAATAACTGAATCTAGTAAAAAACAAGCAAACTAGTAAATCTTTCCCTAGGTCCATTTTATTGAATCATAAGCAGGAGTAACAAAGCATGAAATTCATACCTTTCAAATGAATTCTTGATGAAGATCGTTGCTATGGTTTGATGCCGCTTCCTAATGTTCATAATTAATACCTGTAAATACTCTAAGAAACACAATATCAAAGGCACTTGATACATAAATGATTCAATATGACCTATACTAGTGATCAAGGAGACTAGTACCTAATATCATAACCAGTGGACAATGAAAGTAAACAAGAAATCATGGAAAATTTTAGGGGCTAATATTCGCAAGTGGGCTAATTTTCCATGTTTCTTATGAAAAAGGATTTGCTACTTTCCATTTTTCCTAAAATTTATTCGCCCAAATTTTATAGTATAAAACTATTTTACTTTAAAAATCGCCAAAATTTTATATAGAGGCTATATACAATTATTATAAATTTGAATACTTTTACAAAAGTATCATCAAACATTTTACATATTCCATATTATGGACCGGTGAAATTCGCCAAGTTTTCTAAACTTTAAGATAAATTTCCATCCTTAACATTTTCCCTGCAAGCAATACATCGGAACTAATGGACAATAAAGTGAGAAAGAAATATTCTTTTGTATTATATTTGAATGAAAAGAAAAGATAGAACCTAGCATTGATGTTGACAAATATCCTTCATGTTGAGAAATCTAGGGCTTTGATATGTTAATGATTTCTCGATCTAGATAACTGCTTGTGAAGCATTTTTAACCTTTTTACTTATTCAAACAAGATATTTCTTATGTGTATTTTTTAATTTCATCAACCAGCTACCATAAAAAATAAACAAAAGAACAATAACACAATATATATGTAGGGAAAAACCTCTCCAACCTAAGAGGAAAACCCATGGTAATTCTTCTTATAAAATCTTCACTTGACAAAATTTCCAAGACCTAGACAAAGACCCTTTGACACTTATTCCTCCAAGATCAAGGATTTTACCTTCTGCTACTGATGTGCTCTGACCTGTTGCACCATCGATTAGATATGCAACTCTAGATGGTAGGATCATCTTCCCTCTTCCTTGTTCTTCCTCCAATCTTCAGTTGTCCAAAATAGTTCTCAAGACAAGTTATTGTCCTCAAAGTGTTCTTTAAACAAGATGATTTGCTTCCTTGACTTGAATTGTTCAGCAACCCTAGCAGCAGACCTGAAGATATCATTGTCTTCACATGTGTGAGTGAGCTATGGGTTCTTGCAGCTTCCTCCTTCTCTCGCTATACATGGAGCTTCCTTCTAGATCAATAATCGAACTCTTTAGGCCTTAAATCAACCCTTTTCATGAAGGTGACCTAGGACTGTAATGCAGCCTTAATTGTGACTTGTTCCTTCACACATGTGAGAGGTTTAGGGCTCTTCTAGCGCTCCTAAACCTTCGCTCTCCTTATGTATTCTCTTCAAGTAAATATTCCCTTCAAATAGCCCCAAGATCAAACTCTTTCCTTGCCAACGAGAGCTTATAAGATGATGCCCTAGCCTCACACGTGTATATTTCTTATGGTTATAGATGACATAATGGAATTCCTTCTTGTTGACCTGCGGCTCCTTGACTTGACCCTCTCTTCACACTCTTAGACTAAATTATTCGCATAGGAGAGAGGCTAAATTGATGTGTTGAGGGAGTGTACAAATGAGGGAGAATAGGCCCTTATTTATAGTCCTCTCAAGGCTACTTATTAGGCCGACATGATTTGTCTTTAGGCCAACTTACATAATTGATTTAGCCAACATGAATATATTGGATTTTTGTTGAAAATATAATGTCTTTTTATCTTCACTTGGAGGAGACTTTTACTAGCCATTTGTACTTGGAATTGGAGGAGACATTCCACATGGTTTTGCCCTTAATCTTGGAGACACAAACTATATAACTTACATGTGTAATTGTTTACATTAATGACACAAACCTATCACCTAGCCTAAAGCTCTAAATGGGAGCTACTAAGAACAAATTTTAAGCATGAAACCCGTGACTCAATTTTTCAAAATATTTTTCTAGATATAATTTACATCATTTACATTGGAATGTGTCATTATGAAGATCGAACCTAGTTACACTTTCTTCAACACTCCCTCTTAACTAGGGAGGTATTCATACATACATGGTACTTGGACAATTTTTCAAGTTCACAGAAGAATTCTCATAAGAAGATCGAATTTGCAATCCATCTGTTATAACATCATTTCAACCAATATTGTTTTGATATAGCAAGGCCTTGACTAGTATCTCTATCTCTCACTTACATTAGAGCACAATTCTTGTCAGACCAATCAATGATAGACACACATCATCATTTCCTCTCTTAGGGTCATACCCACCTGGGTGTTCTCCGAGTATACCCTACTAGAACTATTCTCATCTTGGATTCCCATCCCTCAAGAATACTGGTCCTCTTGCACACTCTTGTCTTGGATGCCCTACCACGTCCTTAAAGAGTGTCGGATGCCAGATGATTTCACAATCCTCCATTCTTTCTTCCAAACTGAAGACATGAATGTTGTGTCTAACTCTCCCTCTTAACCAGGGATGAGTTCTAAGTTCCTCTTTTCTCAAAAACATGCTCAAGTCCCTTTTCTCATAGGAACCTCCCAGAGCACCCTCTCACACAGGGATTCTATCATCTACACTTTATAAGGTCTTTTAGTTGCATGATGATCCAAGAATTTGATGTCATCAATTTCTTCATATGTAGGGTACAACCATCCATCATGTCATTCCTTCTTTCCCCGGAAAGTATCCTTCTTGGCTTTGCATTTGGAGCTTCCTTTAGAGGTCCATCTCTCTTCTCTTTCCCTTCAACGATGATTTCTCTATATCACAAGGTACATGGTTGTGAAATCATTCACCCCTTTTCTTGCCAAGGCTCTGCATACATGTCCAAACTTTCTCCGAGAAGTCAGAAATAAAAAACAAATCACATATTACCGTTTTAATTATGGCCTTCCCTAGTGACATCTTGTACCGATATCCTTCATGCTTCTATCTCCAAGGTTGTTCAAGTGTCAAAGGGTCTTCTTCTTATTTTATAGTGCTTCATGCCTTCTATCGGGAGATGATATATCCATTGGATATTGAATCCTTAAGATCATGATATCATCTTGGATCTCTTTCTTCCTCTTTAATGCAAATCTCTGCCTCATTTCCCCAATGAGGTCTTATGTTCACCTGCACAAACTAGAGAAAGAGATATTATATACCAAAATTTTGACATTATATCTTAAAATATAATAATATACATATCTCCTCAGTCTTGAACCATACCATGATTCTTGTAGCGAACTTCTTAAGGGACCTTTGACCTGCAACAAAGTTGACTTGATTCTTACAGTTCCTCTTAGTACCATCATTCCGAATTATATGAACATGGATTCTTCACAGAGGATATTTTTCTGTAAAAACTCTTCAAAGATTCAGAGAACCAAAGTGTTCTCATCGTAGGGTTGCTTACACATAGAAATTTTATTCCTTCCTAGAATCCTTACATAAAGAAATTCCTATACAACATACTTTAATCATAACCATTAACAGTATTTCTAGAGGATTCAACATATCCTCATACATCAAGTGTTCATCCATGGATGGTACAAAATAAAATGTACATAATCAATCAGTACACCCTTTAAAGAGTTACTTAATCAAGACACAATAATGTTCATGAATCACAACATGTCACAAAATGCTATGCAATATATTATGCAGCTAAGACCTATGAAAGAAAAAAGGAGGTGATATTTTAATCATCGTAAAGATCTTGTGGCTCCTCCTTCTTTGGCTTCTTTTCATTGTCTTGTATTTCCTAGGTGACATGAGTTGTTTCATGTTTCCTCTTTTCATTTTTCTTTCGCTTGGGACAATCTCTTCGGTAGTTTCCATATTCATGACATTCAAAGCATTGAATATTTGAGATGTCTTTGTTGGGATGTTTTTAGTGACCAGATCTCTCGAACTTCCTGAACTTCCCTTTTCTCTTGAACTTGGAAACAAATGCTTGCTTCTTGGATCCAACTACAATATCTTCCTTGGCCTTTAATCTAGCTTCTTCCACTTTGCATATCACCCACAAATCATTGCATGATGATGCATCCTTTTTAGCCCATATGTTGGCTGTAAAGTTTCCCCAATCCCTAGGCAGTGCATTCAACACTATATTAGTCATCTCTTAATCAGACATGATTTCTCCTCGATCCTGTAACTGATCTCTTATTTCAGAAACCATTATAAAGTATGGATCTATACCTTCTTCTCTATTCATTTTCATCTTTTACAACTCGTTCCTTAAAGAGATCCCTTCTCCTGCAGTGTTGACGAAGAATAGTTCTATCAATTTGTCATAGATTTCCTTAGCTGTTTCAAGCTTGGACACATAAGGAATCAAAGATTCCTTGATAGATTCTATGAGAATATTTTGAGATCTTATTTTGTTCTTGTTGTACTTAGTCAGTTATTTACTATCAATAGGAACAAAAATATTCTTTTGTACATGTTCTATAACTTCTTGTTCTTTCAAATTGATGTCAGTTCTCTTCTTCCAAGCAAGGAAGTTGGCAACTCCAACTAACTTTTTTTATTCCTTGCAAGAAGGCATCTTTTTCAAGATTAGATTTACTCAAATAAATAAGATACTTACTTGATGTGATGATCCCGGAAGCTTGACTTTGGATGGTTGCCTTGTATGAGCTTTAAGGAAGCTTGTCTATCCTTGAATGTGATGAAACTTGATATTTTATCTTTGAGGATCTACTCTTCAAATGGAGTGAGAGGATTCTTGACACCTTCCTCTTATAGATCTTCCTGAATAGTAGTTATTGTCTTCTTTTTGATAGATATGGAGTTCTAGAATGTAGATATGGATCTGGCTTTGCCTTCAACTTCAAATGCCTTGCTTCTTCTTTAATGTTCTTTGTTAGCCCTTCCTTGATGTGCTACCATCCCTCTGATACCATGTTGAGAAATCTAGGGCTTTTATATGTTAATGATTTCTCGATCTTGATAACTGCATGTGAAGTGTTTTTAACCATTTTACTTATTCAAATATGATGTTTCTTATGTGTCTATTTGTTAACTTCATCAACCAGCTACCATAAACAATAAACAAAAGAACAATAACAAAGGATATAGGCAGAAGCCAAGGAGAAACCTCTCCAACCTGAGAGGAAAACCCATGGTAATTCTTCTTATAGAATCTTCACTTGACAAAATTTCCAAGACCTAGACAAAGACACTTTGACACTTATGTCTCCAAGATCAAGGCTAGTACCTTCTTCTACTGCTATCCTTTGGCCTATTGCACCATAGATCATATCTACAACTCTAGATGGTAGGATCAACTTCCCTCTTCCTTCTTCTTCCTCCAATCTTCACTTGTCCAAAATAGTTCTTTAGACAAGTTATTGTCCTAAAAAGTTGTCTTTAAACAAGATGATTTGCTTCCTTGACTTGAACTGTTCAGAAACCCTAGCAGCAGACCTAAAGATATCACTGTCTTCACATGTGTGAGTGATCTATGTGTTCTTGCAGCCTCCTCCTTCTCTCTCTATAATTGGATCTTCCTTCTAGATGAATAACCAAACTCTTTAGGCCTTAAATCAACCCTTTTCATGAAGATGATCTAGGACTGTAATGAAGCCCTAATTGTGACATGTTCCTTCACACGTGTGAGAGGTTTAGGGCTCTTCTATCCCTCCTAAACCTTCGCTCTCCTTGTGTCTTCTCTTCAAGTAAATATGCCCTTCAAATAGTGCCAAGATCAAGCTCTTTCCTTGCCAACGAGAGCATGTAAGATGATGCCCTAGCCTCGCACGTGTGGACAAATTTCCTGCAGTTATAGATGGAAAAATGGATTTCCTTCTTGGTCATCTGCGCTCCTTGACTTGACCCTTTCTTCGTACTCTTATGCTGAATTCTTCGCATAGGAGAGAGACTGAATTGATGCGTTGAGAGTGTGTTCGAATGAGGGAGGAGAGGCCCTTATTTATAGTCCTCTCAAGGCTTCTCATTAGGCCAACATGAATTTTCTTTAGGCCGACTTACATAATTTATTTAATCGACGTGAATATAGTGGATTTTTGCTTAAAAATATAATATCTTTTAGTCTTCATTTGGAGGAGACTTTTACTAGACATTTGTACTTGGAATTGGAGGAGACATACCACATGGTTTTTCCCTTGATCTTGGAGACGCAAACTATATAATTTACAAGTGTAATTGTTTACATTAATGGCACAAACCTATCACATATCCCAAAGCTCTCAATGGGAGCTACTAGAAACAAATTTTGAGCATTAAAACCCATGACTCAATTTTTCAAAATATTTTGCTAGATACAATTTACATCATTTACATTGGAATGTGTCATTGTAAAGACCGAACCTATTTACACTTTATTCAAAACTTCCAATAGTCTATAATCCTCCCTTACGTGACAAGGCTCTAGCCTCAAATTAACAACCTAATTTTACGTAAAAAAAAAAAAAAAACCCAACCCATTCCCCTATGGTCTACGATGAATTTAGACGTTAAGAGGAGAGGGTTAGACATCCTATTTCTAAGTATTAGAACCAAAAATAAGGGGATTAGGGTTCCATAATGAAAGGGAATAGATTCATGAACCATGGGATGAGGCCCAAATAGGTAGGGGCTTTAGTCCTTATTGGTATAATATTCCCCAAAAAAGCTTCTAGAAATTGATTTTTATTTTTACCTACGTTAAAAGGTTATCACACTTTTTCATGGAAGTTAGAGCACATGATTGCACAGGCTATAAGGACCATAAATGTTTTTTTGTAGGTAATTACTAGGAAAAGTGTGACAATGCTTGAAATTAGGTTTTTAATCAATGTAATCCATGATTCTTGTTATTTTTAGAATGGTTTTTCTTCCAACATTGTAAGGGATCACTTGCAAGAGTTCATTGGATAGTGAGAGATCCACTTTTTTAGTCATTTTCCTAATGGTAACAAAATTAAATGTAACAAATTTCCCTCTAAAGCGAAAAGTCAGAAAAAGTTGTTTGAGGACTACAGCACTTTATCATGCAAAAGTTTGGATTAGAGGCCAACTAGTCAGAGACCTGAAACAAACAATCAAGGATTACAATACAAGATTTTCACATAACCATCACTGAGGTATGCATTCCATACTCAGAGTATAAATATCTCAAAGAAGAACTATGGAAATGTAAAGATATCCACATCAATAATAGACTTAGTATGGATGCAACCATAAAATATGGATATATATTTACAATCATGAATATTTTAAACTCCACACAGCCTCGATGGATGAAACTAGATCCAGGGTCTTGGTATTCATCCATATTGATCCATAGTACAAATCTAACCATGCGAGTGAATGTCTCAAAGTTGAAACATGGTAGAAACCACCTGATTATCAGTTAATGATGTGAACTATTAATAGGTGCGAGAGAAGCCACCAATAATAATAATGGCTCCCAAGGTACTTTAGTACAATCTATGAAGTGTAACTAGATGTATTGGCATCAAACAATCATAGAATATTCATCCAATCGAAGGTAAATGATGATAACCTATTGTCAAAAGCGAGAAACCTTCCATTGAGGCATGTAGACTCCAAGCCACTAAAGGAGGTTTCTAGATCAACTTCCTAGATAATGAGCTGAATTTTATAGGAAGTGATCCATCATAGGAGGGCCTACGACATGAAGCTCATGTCAAGTTTTGAAGAATAAACTTTTAGAGTAATTAAGGACTAACTGAGGGATGGTTGACGTGATTGAAGGCTATGATTTCCAAGGTAATTTTGACTTAGGTTGGACTTCTCTTAAACATATTGGCAACGCTACATTTCAACTTGGAAACATTTGACTCAAAGAACCATTCTAAAGACTTTCAATGAGATATGATCTACTGAGAGGAAAATGGATTTCCCAACACAAACAAAAAAGGTGATGAAATGTCATGTTCAAGAGAAACATACTACATTTTCACAATACAAAAATAAATGTTTCTTTCCCATTTTCCCCCACCATTACTGAAAAGTACCTCTTGATTTTTACGTAAGATCGAGGAGGATAACATATGCTTGTCCTGTAAGCTCATCCTTCAGATGAGTCCTTCAGAGTATTTTTAACAACCCTAGGAAGGATTGGTTCAGTCTCATCATGATTGACGAGTCTTAAATTATTTAATTTTATGAGTCCAATATAGAGGTAACACGAATCATTTTCATATTTTAAGAGTTTAGAAAGAGGGAAAAATAAAACTCGTGTAGTTCTTTTAATGTAAAATTTTAATGAGCCCAGAGAAAGTGAAGTTTGGTGTTTTTCCTGTTTAGGGAGTCAACAGAAAAACTTAACTCTAAAATGTCAATTTTTGTAAATCTAGTCTTTCAAACCCAAAAGACGGTAAAATAATGCAGGAGAGAACTCTTTTAGACATGATTGACTAAAGTATACATTTTTCATCACTAGTCTACTTGATTAGTAAAAAGGGTAAACTTATACCTGGTAGATGTCCTTTCATTGACTTTTACGAGTTCGAAAGTATCAAATGTAGTGAGAAATCTTTTCATATTTTGAGATTCAAAAAAGACCTTAAAGATAACTACAAGATTTCACTTTTTCGTATTTTAAAGAGTTCGAACAAGTGAAAACTATACTCGTGATTGCCGAATTTCAATTTAACTAACGTGCAGGAAAAGATAGAAAGAAATCGACATTTTCATATGTGTTTTATCAGCATGAGAAACAACAAAAGAAGCTCGGGATTTTCATGAGTTTAACGAGTCTTGAAAGTAATAACCAAAATGGACTTGAAATAGGTTTCATTTTCCTAGCATAACCTAAAAAGGCACATGCCCCCCAAGATTCATTTGATATGCCTAACTAGACTATTGGTTACTAATATGTGGATGAAAGGAAGTTCCATTTACGAGATCAGATGAAAGAATCGACTCAACATTTACAAGATCTAGTCAAAGACTCCAATCAATTAGAGGGGGATTTGTTTCATTTTTTAATAAGCTTTACAATGGGAAAGAACTATGATCACGCGAGTTGTTTCATTTTTTAACGAGATTGAAGTAAGAAAATAATTATGCTCATATCACCTTTATAGGTTGGTTTCATTTTTATGTGAGCTTGAAATGAAAATAACTATGCTCAGACCTTGTTTCATTTTTTAACAAGCTTGACACAAGAAAAGGAGCTATTCTCATGGAACCTTTTCATGGATTCTGAGAGGGAAATTCTATTAAAGGAAAACATGCTAAGGGACACACCTCTACCATGGCTTCCAAGAGGTCTTCATTAGATGGAAGAACAATTCTATAGAACAAATACATATCAAGGGGATTAATAGGGGTAGGAAGATCAAGGTCCAATCTCCCCAGAAGGGTTCATCATGTCACTTACTGTATCTAATTCAAAATAAGTTAATCATATAACCATAGATTGATTTTTGACGGTAAGTGAAGACATGAGATAAGTTACCACATAATTAACCTGTGATGGGGTGGATACCAATTACATATAGGGAACACTCAAGGATGTTGGATGATTGGCAGTCATATCAGGGATACCAAACAAACTTTGGTTAACAGTCACAATGCTTCCACTATGAGGGAAATAGATCACATGAAAAAGTGTGGACGCGACAAATTTCATAGCATAGACATAGTCTCTCCCAAGGAGAAAATTTAAATCCAAGGGGCCTTGGATACCATGACATCAATACAAAGAGTTTTACCTTCTAAGGTAATGGCCAACCTAAGAAAGATCCCTAAAGGTTCAAATGTTTTCCTGTTACAAACTAACAAATTCTATGTAACAGACACAAACTGAGGGGAACCCAAAGCTTTCCAAGTGGTTGAGGATAGAATACTAACCACATCTCCTTCATCTACATTTATTCAATGCACATTTCTACCACAACCATTCACAATGAGTTGGAGAGGGGTGAAAGAAGGGAGATGAAACTCTATCTATCTAATTCAATCAAAGGAAATAACCTCAGTACTTTGAGGGGATTCCATGGAAACAGATGAAATGTCACATTTTGTGGTAGAATTTGAAGTAGCAAGAAGAACTTGAGTGGCATTTATTTCACTCTCGAAAGGGAGAGTGACTTAATATGAAATCAAGTCAACCACTTCATCAACTAATGGTTCATCAACCTGAGTGGCATAGGTTTCACTCTCTAAGGGAAGAGTGGAATTGAATGAACTTGGAATTAGATCAATCACTTCGTTAATTGACGACAAGTTGGGAGAAATATTATAGGAACCAGTTGGAAGATATTGTTGATAAATAGTAAGGCTTTCCAACAATTTTGAGGCTTCATCCACGTGAGGGAAAATGTGAGTTTGATGACTCTCTTCGCATAACCTAGAAGGAAACCTAATTACTTACCATTTTTTCCCTGGAACCTAAGAATCACTACTTGATGAGAATCCTTAGACCATACTTCCAAGACCTTAGGAATACCAGGAAAATTGTTAAGGAAGCGGTCTCTCTTACAAAGATTGCAAGGGTATTTGGGCTTACGATGCATGTTGGAGGATTCTTCCACATTCTCAACCATCACAACCATGGTTGGTTGATTTACTCCTTTCTTATATTTCTTCTTCTTCTTCCCTTTATTCTTCTTCTTAGCCTCCTGGTTACTAGCATTAAGACTTTCAGCAGGTGAAGAAGAAGAAGTTATAGGTGAGGAAGGTAAAGGATCAACATAAGTTAGAAGATCTAGTTGAGGTTGAGGAGAAGTATCCAGTTGAGGTGAAGTAGTTTGGGTATCTGAAACCAACAATTTTTAAAAAAACCATATTGATACAACTATTGTTAATCTAGGAAGAGACGACGTAGCCATATAAGGAGGGTCAACATTTCCAGAGTACGAAAAAGGACTAGGATCCCCATTAAGAGGGGTTCCTTGGCTGGTAATTTCAAGAATTGTTTCCATTATATTCAACCATAGGTCTATTGGAAAGTGAATTTTATTTAAAAATTTAATAATTTATGATAGTTAATTTTACAATTGGTATCAATCAAAATAAACAAGAGCAGTAAAAACGAGATACAAGGTATAAAAGGTTACCGGGCTATTGTGAACTGCAATAGACCATTAAGTACATGTAGGAAATATAACCGAATGTTGTGTTCAGTGTATCATAAACAACAGGGTGGTTGACTCAATTACCTATGGGAGGTTTGCAACCTAGAGGGGGTCTTTCGATATACCAGAGAGTACGTGGAAGCTCAGTCTATGTTAGTGGTATCTAGTATATCTTGTATGATAAGAAGGATCTTTATATACTTATCACAGATGGAGCGCTATCCAATATACCCAAGAGTACGTGGAGAATGATCCCATATACTTATGTACGTGGAATACCAACTATCTGTAGAATGTAACATAGACAATTAACGACAACTCATATGTTTATAGACGTCAAAACATGTCTTCTAACCTAGATCCACTAAATATGATGTGATTAATTAATGTCTTGGTAAATGTTAAGTTATTTTTATTGTTTCACTTTTCATTAAATTAGTCCAATGTGTATAGTAACCAACCGATATAGTAACTTAATTTCAATTGATGCAGCTAATATGAAATTACAACCTCTTCAATTCAGTGAAATTTTATCTATGAAAAGGACAAAGTTTCATTCATTTCCAACAATGCAAGAGTTGATAATTAATATAAAACATAACAAATTCTCTAATGCACTAATATTTGGCAGGAAAATACTCATGCAAATCAATTCCAAGCAAATTTTTTTATTTTTATCTTTAAAACAGTTATAAAAACATTCAAATTCAAATTAGGACTATCTTTCAATGAGAGGCACTGATTTTTCAATCAATAAAATAACTTCTTACAGCAAGTATAAACAAATATATGACGAGATTCATTGAAAGAAAAAAGACCGAGACATACAATTCCATAAGCGAAAGATTCTTTTTTGATAGATTAGCAAACCAACAAAAAATTCAAACCCTTAAATTGTAAAGATAAGTGATTTTTCTCAAAAAGACAACCAAAAGTACTGATCTAAATCAAAGGTTGAATTTTATTTAATGAGCACTAACCCAAAAAACTATAGCAAAAAACAATTTCTAGACCTAGAGGGTAAACCTTACCAATTTGACTTTTTCTAAGGTTGTCATACATACATAGTGTACACCAGTTCGATGTTGCATTGTTGCTAAAGACAAAGTGAACAATGTTTCACTTTTCGAAAGGAAAAGTGAGTAGCGTCACACTTTTTTATGAAGGAAAAGTGTGCAATGTCGCATTTTTTTATGAAGGAAAAGTGTGACACAAAGACACATAAAGAAAAAACAAAAAGCACTTCACATGCCTTAAAAAAATTGGATTTTAAGGATCAGAACAAAAACCTTAAGATACCTTAAGATACTGGAAGGCTATGGTAAGTAAAGGAAGCCAATGAAGAACCTTAATCGTTCCCCAGTGTGGCTTCCAATTTGTTAGGTGCACAAATCTTGTCTTGCAGAAAAGAGAAGATCTCCCTAGACTCAACGACTGAATCTAGTAACAAACAAGCAAACTAGTAAATCTTTCACTAGGTCCATTTTATTGAATCATAAGCAGGAGTAATGGAGTATGAAATCCATACCTTTCAAATGAAATTCCTGATGAATATCCTTGATATGGTTTGATTCAGCTTCCCAATGTTCAGAATTTAGACTTGCAAATGCACTAAAACCCACAAGATCAAAGACACGTGATATATAAATGATTCAATATGACCTATACTAGTTATCTAGGAGACTAATACCTAATATCATAACCAATGGACAACGAAAATAAACAAGTAATACATTAGACCCAATGGAAAGTATAGTGAAAAATAAGTACTCTTTTGTATTATATTTGAATGAAAAGGAGAGATACAACTTAGCCTTCATGTTGACAAATATCCTTCCAATAGTCCCTAACCCCCCCTTAAGTGACAAACCTCTAGCCTCAAATTGACACCATAAGTTTACATAAAAAAATTCAACCCCTTCCCCTCTGGTCTATGTTGAATTTATAAGCCAAGAGGAGAGGGTTAGCAATCTTATTTCTAAACAGATCCACAAAGAAGGGGATTATGGTTCCATAATGAGAGGGAATAGATTCATGAACCATGGGATGAGGCCTAAATAGGAAGGGGCTCGAGTCCTTCTTGTTGGTATAATATTTCCCCATAAGGCTTCTAGAAATTTCTTTTTATTTTCACCTACTTTAAAAGGTTGCCACACTTTTTAATGGAAGATTGCATAAGCTATAAGGACTTAAATTGCATTTCTATAGGTAATGACTACGAAAAGTGTGACAGTGCTTGAAGTTATTATTTTAGGAAATGAAATCCATCATTCTTATTATTTTCAGAATGCATTTGATTCCAACATTGTAGGGGATTACTTGCAAGAGTTCATCGAATAGTGAGAGATCTGGATTTTCCATAATTTGCCTAATGGTGACAAAACGACGTGTAACAACAACTTAAGGAAATTCTTGATAAGGGATACATTAGGTCAAGTGTGTCACCTTGGGGTGCATCAATGTTGTTTGTGATGAAGAAGGGCAATACTCTTAGGTTGTCCATTGGTTATAGGCAGTTTATCAAGGTGAAAATCAAGAATAGGTACCCTTTTCCATTGATTGATGACTTGTTTTATGAGCTAAAAGGAGTAATAATGTTTTCAAAGATTGATTTGAGATCAAAATATCATCAAGTACATATCAAAGAAGAGTACATCCACAATACAACATTCCATACTAGGTATGCACATTATGAGTTTTTAATGGTTCTATTAGGTCTTACTATTTCTCCAACTACTTTCATGTGTTTGATGAATAATGTGTTGCATCCTTATTTGGACAAGTTTGTGATAGTATTCATTAATGACATATTGATATATTCTAAGAATGAGAAAGAGAATGCAGAGCACCTGGCAACAATGTTGAGATTTCTAAGAGAGCATCAATTGTATGCTAATCTTTATAAGTGCAGTTTCTTTCAGACAAAAGGTCATTACATGGGACATGTTGTTTCCAAGGAAGGTATAGTAGTGGACCCAAAAAAGATCAAAGCTATCATGGAGTGGTAAGTTCCTAGGAATGTGGATGAGGTTTGATCATTCATGGGTTTAGCGGGTTTCTACAGACTATTCATCAAGAACTTCTCACAGATTGCCTATCCTATTACATCCTTTCAGAGGAAGGGAAAGAAGTTTGAATGTACCGTGGAGTGTGCAGCTAGTTTTTAGCAGTTAAATCATTTTCTTACAAATTCTCTTTGCTTGAAGATTTCAGATCCAGACAAAGATTTCGTGATATGCAAAAAAGCTTGCAAGAGAGGAATTGGTGGAAACTTGATGTAGGAAGGATCGGTGGTATGCTACGACTCAAGGAAGTTGAATGAGCACAAGAAGGACTATGTGACTTGCGATCTTGATTTGGAAGCTATCAGTTATGCATTGAAGAAGTGAAGACACTATCTTCTTGGCACGAGGTTCGTATTAATGAGTGATCATAGTGGGTTGAGGTACTTTTTTGACCAACCTAATCTGAATTCCAAAAAAGCTAGATGGTTCACTACTCTTAGTGAGTTTGATTTCTAGATTAGGTACATTAAGGGAAAGGAGAACAAGGTTGTAGATGTTGTTAGTAGAAGAGTATAGACGAATCACATTGCAACAGTGAGTTCTTATGATATATATTTGCAGGAGTGGATCTTGCAGGCAAGACAACGTGATGACATGTACTAGCAGTTGAGGCACAATTTACAACAAAAGGGTGAAGGTACTACGAATGAGGAGTATCATCTCACAACATATGGGTTGGTCAGATTCAAGAACACGATTTATGTACCAGATGATAGTGATCTCAAGAATATTATCTTAAGTGAGTTTCATGTCAATCCGTATTCAAGTCGCCCAGGATATTAGAAGACTTTGACAACTGTCAAGAAATTATACTATCAGCCAAACAAAGAGGTGGTTTACCTTTTTGCGAGATTTTTGGATTTTCAACAGGTAAAAGTAGAGTGTAAGAATCCAGGTGGTTTATTACAACCGAACTCAATTCTAGAGTGGAAATGGGAGGTCATTTCCAAGGACTTTATTACAAGTTTACTGAGGACATCAAAGCAGCGTGATTCCATCATGGTTATGGTTAACAGGTTAAGTGAGGTATCTCACTTCATTACAGTTAATTCAATGAATTTAGTTAGTGAGGTATCTCAAATTATCATCAGGGAGATAGTGAGATTCCATGGTGTTCCTAAGAATATCATATCATACAGAGATGACAAGTTCACTTCCATGTTTTGGAAGGAGTTGTTTGAAAGTTTGGGGATAGAGTTAGCTTTTTGAACAACTTATCATCCGCAAATAGATGGACAGACAAAGAGGGTTAACATGATTCAGCTTAAGGACATGTTGAGGATGTATATTATGCATCAACAGAAGAAGTGGGAGGAGTATATTCCATGGGTAGAGTTTGCATATAATAACAGGTATCAGGAGTCCTTGAAGATGAGTCCATTAAGGTTCTTTATCAGCAGAGTTGTAATAATCCTATCAGATGGAGTGATCCAGTGAATAGGGTGTTGATTGGACCTAATATGTTGGAAAAGATAGAGTAGCAGATGTAGTTTATTAAAATAAATTTAAAGGAATCAAAAGACAAGAGGAAGAGTTATGCATATCAACGCAGGGTATTTAAGAAGTTTCAAGTTGGGAATCATGTGTACTTTCACATCAAGCCTAAGAGGAGATCCTTGAGGATTAGATCATGTTCCAAGTTGGAACCTTCATATTGAGGTCCTTTCGAGATCGTTGAGAGGATTGGACCAGTGGCCTATAGACTTGCGCTACCTCTGACAGTGAAATTCCATGATGTTTTCCATGTTTCATTTCTTAATATGTCTAAGATGTTGATCATGTGATTGAATCGTTTGTAGTATATGTGGAGCTAAAGGGATAATTCCAATAAGAGCCTTAGTGCATATTGCATCAAAAACAACTCATGCTTTAGAATTGAGAAATCAAACAATTTATAGTGCAGTGGAAGCACTTTGGGCCCAATGAAGCTACATGGGAGATGGTGGATAAGATGCGGGCTATGTATCCTTCACTATTTTCTAGGTCAAGAAAATGAGTTTTGGTATAGGTATCTATATATGTATATGGTTGTAGATACCACAATGAGATGTGTTATAAAGCTCCAATAAGCGGCATGATTTTATTATTTTTCATGTTGGCCATGCTTTGCAATAATTGTTCATTGTAAATAGTACATCGAGCTATGTTATAAAGCTCCGTGGGTAGTATGTTTCGATTTTTATCAGTTTTGTTGGTCATAGGTGTCATAGAACAATGAGGATGGTGTTCCCCAAGGGGGAGGGTTTTGTAACAACCCCGGGTTAAAATTTCATGTAATAAAGGATAATAAAGACAATAAAAATAAGACCAAGGTCACGAGACACGTATTCCAAGATGAATGTTGGGTAAAGCACTATAGTGGGCATCACTTTCGGTTTATTAATGGCTAAGGAATTGGGAAAAGGAAAAGAAGCATTAATTGACATTTTATTTATGAAAATAAAGGGAATAGGAGAAAAGGAAGGTGAAGAGACACAAATTTCAATGAGGGAAATTAGAGGAAAAATGAAGGAAAATGAAGAAAATAGAGGCGTCAATGATAAAAACGATTTTGAGTATCAATTCACAACCATTTTTTAGTTTTGTTTTGAAATTAATGAAGAGATAGAGAGAGAGATAGAGCACCAATAGGATAAAGAAAACAAGAAATAAAATGAAGGAAAATGAAAAGCAAGGAAAAAAAGGAGAAAGTTGGATCAACAACTTCAGTGGGAGGATTTTGTAGGTAACATGTTTCATGTGTGATTTCCTAGTTGATGTGTGAGTGCATGGTACATGTATTTGTTTATTTGGTTCATTTGTTGTTGTTGACATGGGTTTTGTCGGGTTTGGCAATGGTTTCAACCTTTCCTTGTCATTTCCTAGATAACCATGGTCTTATGGGATTCATTTCTTGGTTGAGATTTGGTTGCTGGAAAATTTTGGAACTCGGTGAGGTGTTAACAATAAAATTCCCAAGGGTTGGGGGTGGAGATGGTTTTCTCCGCGAAGCCTTTGACAAGTGGGTGGAGACAGGTAAATTCCTTAAGGGATGGTGAAGGAATTCTGAGGCATCCAAGCTTGTTTGGTTTCACAATCTCTTGACCAATTTTGGTCAAATCTCAGTAGTTTGAGGGTGGAGGTGGTTTAACCTCTCGATTGCCTTGGTTTTTTTATGTCTTGGTTTATCTCATGAGATCCCACATTCATTCTTGGAATATGGCAATGGGGTGATTGGATGAAAGAAATATTTGGTTCAACTCAATATATGTTGGGGTGGTATGTGGAAGTCCCTCACTTGGTTGACTTTTGCATAAGTTAATAACAGTTATTTTTCCATTGTATTCTGTGGACATTTATACTTTTTATTATGTGGCTTTGATGGCTATTCTATCATGGTTAATATTCTGATTATACGTTGGTTATAAGCATGGTTCTATAACATGTTTTAGCTTTGGCTCTTGTTATGCTTTGATTAGTTGGTGAATGGTTAATGAATGTATGCGATATCAAGTGTTGTTGCAATTACTTGAGAGGGCATTAAACCTTCTCGGTGATTCACAACTAAAGAAAAAATATCTACACTACTCAGATATGTATTCATAACCTGTAGCTTACATGTTTACCATGTGTTTGACGAAATGCCTAACATGTTATGGTTAGTTTTAGGTCAAGTTTCTAACTCAAGTTTGTATGTTTATCTTTTTCATTATGTCATTTATCATTCTAAGAAGTTATAGGTAGTTCTTCCAAGTGGTATGGAGGCTAACCTAGAAAGGTGGTTTAGATCTTGAGACCACACCCTTTGAACTAGATATTTTGGGTTATAACCACACTTGCCACTCAGGCAGTGTTGTGCATGCAGTTGGAGGTCTATAACCGCACCCTGGCCTTATCATACATCCTCTTGGTGCTCTATGTTAGTGAAATAAGGTTCCAACTCATGGATTGGCCACTTGGGGTGTTTCTTCAGTGCCTGGGTGATTTGTAGTCCTTGTAGGATGTCAGTTTATGGTCAGAAAGTCTTAGTTGTAAGCTTCACTTCCTTAACTGGAACTAGGAGGTCGAGTCATGTCATAGTGGCACTCCACTTCACATTTGCCTAGAGGGCTTGTAAAAGCAGGTAAATGTGGTAGGGGGCATGCTATAGGGGTGAATATCCATGGTTAAGAATTTTGTTACTTGTTATTTTTAAATATGTGTGTGTGTGTATTTTGTTACAAGGGGATTGGAAACTAACCATGTTTTGTACTTGTGTGACATAGGGTTGATTATGAGTCCTTCTCTCAAAAAAGAGATGGTCATTGCACACATTTACGAAAGCTATTACAAGTGGCCTAAATAATGAATTTTTAACATAAATAAATAACCATAGAGATCCAAACCCTAACCCTAGAAGATGAAGCACCAAAAAAACTGTAGTTGGTACATCAACTTCCTGGGGGCACAACGTTTTAGTACAATGTTTGTTTGAGGCACACACTAACTTGTTGGAAAGAACTATTAGAGAATTAGAAATTTTGATTGGAGCAAAGCATACCTAGCCCTAGAATTGCGAAAAAAATGTTTAAGGCTTCAAAATGGCTTGGAAGTTTGAAACCCAAAAACCATGGAAAAACTACCTTGTCCAGTGAGATACATTGTTGGACTATGGTTAATTTATAGACTAATTCTTTTTATATTTAATAATAATAACTCTATTAATAATGTTGTAAAACACAAATTGGATAGAATGATGGTAACTATCTCTAAAAAAAAAAGAGATGGTTGCTACAGTGATTTGCAAAAATTGAGATGGTTGGTACACTTATTTGCAAAAGCTATTACAAGAGGTTGAAAGAATGATCTTTTAACATAAATAAAAAACCATAAAACTCCAAAACCCTAACCCTAGAAGATGCAACACCAAAATATTTATAGGCCTCTAAATGGTTAGTTGGTACATTAACTTGTTAGAAGCACACAATCTCAATACAATATTTATTTAAAACACACAATAACAAAATTAAAAACTTTTCAACTATTAATAAAGCTCTGAAATTCATTCTCTCTTCTCAAATACTATCTCATTGCCCTGATGATGGACTCACCAAGGTAGTCCGAAACGTTGGTTTCATAACTGATCACAGGTTTTCCACAAATTCAATTAAAACAATAACTTGTTAGAAAAAATGATTGGAGAGTTAAGACTTTTGATTAAATGATTGATTCATCATTATCCACTTGACAAATTTTATCAATTATAAAATGAAAATAAAAATAATTACACTTTACTATTTATAAATGATTTAACAACTCACCCCAATACTATTAAAATAATTACACTTTACTATTTATAAATGATTTAACAACTTGCCCATTAATATTAAAATAATTACAGTTTTCTATTTATAAATAAAACAACTCCCACATTACTATTTATCCAAAAACCTGTAAACAATTTTACCATTATCCAAAACCTTATAAACCATTTTACCATTTACCCAAAACCTTGTAAACAATTCCCAACCTTATTTGTAAACATTTTTACCATCCGTCCAAAACAATGTACTATGCATATATCTGCGGCCTTTTCACAATTTACACTTTCCTCAACCCTCCCACTTTGTAAAACGTAGCTGACAGTTAAAATATTGAGTGGATTCCACGTGAATTTTAAAAGCAATCTTATGAAATATTTCATGAATTGACAGTTTTGTTGGAAAATGTAATTGGTACCGTTAAATCAATTATTATTTTAATGCAACATGTTATTAATTTATACATGCAATATTTTAACGTGAGTATGTTGTAAGGGTTGCCCATTTTTAACGAGATAATTGCTAATGCAACATGTTATTAATTTATACATGCAATATTTTAACGTGAGTATGTTGTAAGGGTTGCCCATTTTTAACGAGATAATTGCTAAGTGTAGATCATAAGAAATTTAATGCGTCTGAGAGCAGTGTTTAACACTATATAATACCCCTGCATCATCACCGTATAAAGATGTTAAATGGTATTAAACACCACCCATATCAACGACCATTAAATTTTCTATGGTCACACAAATAAGAATCGCCCTTTTAACGATACTGTGTTGTTCTCCGAGTATTGCCAACTTTTATCTCAGAGCGTGCTTTTTTATTCAGTAGGGGTGAATTGACATATTGTCGTGAGTGAGGATACAGTCGTTTGTACTTCAATTGAGAGTCAACTGATGAATAAGTATTCCAAGATACGGATATTTTGATACGGGAAATTTCACGCCTTTTTGCTTTAATTAAAATTGTAACTCCCTGATAATGCCCGAAACTCCTATATCCATCTCCATTATAAAATCAATGCGCCCTGACGTGCTGGGGCGATAGCCAGATATAAAGCGGGTGCTGTTTTCCAGAGAAAAAAAAAACAGGGCCGGAGTTATATCTGGCTATCGCCCCAGCATATCAACGCACATTAATTTTGTAATAGAGGTGGATATAGGAGTCTTCAATAATGCCACTACCCTTTCTGGCACGTTCCATCGCGTGATTGATTGTTCATGTGGACGTGGGTATCCATTTCTCCTGATAGGCAGAACCCACAAATATGAAAGTAAAATGACATACCAAATTAACGGGGATTTTAAATCGTCTTATTTATTTTTAATGTACTAATTTGATGTGTGTGATTGTTATCTTTGTTTTTTTACTAGCTGGTTACTTGAAATATATTTTTGATGATGTGTGTGATTGTTATCTTTGTTGTTTAGTAGATGGTTAATTGAAATATATTTTTAAATTTATGTGGTATGATTTTTCCGAATTGTGAGAATTGTGGGAATGTTGGGAATTTGGGTTAGAGGTTTTTCTAAAATTTCTAAGGAATATTTTTTATTTTTAATTATTTTTTATTATATAATTTATATATAATAATCAAAATATTCAAATATTAAAATCAATTTAAAATTTTAATTCATTATATGAATATTAAATTCAAAAATGAAAATTTGAAAATGTAAATGATTCAAGAGACACTTTGAATTTAAGAAAGATAGTGAAAATAAAACAACTCATCATATTAATATTCATATTGCTAGTATGCCCAATGTAGTACATAATAAAAAAATGACAAATGCTCAAAGTGGCAAAGTAATACATGGTCCGAAAATGCTCAAGGGCCAAAGCATAACATTAAAGACTAAAGTTGAAGATGATCAGAAAGTGCAATCTTCAACATCAAGACTATCCATATAACCTTGAGCCTCGTTAGGCACTCCAATTTCAATATCACCATCATCAATATCAAGATCACCTGCAATGCTACCCAAAGGTATGCCAACTAAACATGCATGTGGTAAAAGATTATCCCCATCACCATCAATTTGAGAAGCCTCCTTAGCATCAACATCTCATCTTGCTGGAGGGCCCTCTAAATACTCAGGTAGCTTCTTTGAGCGAAGTCGAAGACTACTATGCATATAAACCAATTTCTCTACTCTCTTAGAGGTAAGCATATTCCTCTTAACAGAGCGGATGAAACTATAAGTAGACCAATTCCTTTCAGCTGTCAATGAACTAGAAACCTCGGTGACTGTTTTAACCCATACGGAGACTTCTTTAACTTGAATACCATTTCTTTCTTACCCTTCACCACAAAACCTTCAGGTTGCTTCATGTAGATCTCCTCTTCTAGATACCCGTGAAGTCTGTTCTACCTCAAAATCAAAAGCAACAACAACAAATAAAAGTAATCTAATAGAAGCTACCTTGGCAATAGGCGAAAAAATATCACCAAAATCAATTCCTGACAGCTGGGAACAACCTTTTGCTACCAACCAAGCATTGTATTTCTCCACCTTTCCTTTTGCATTTGTCTTCTTCTTGAACACCCATTTGCTACCAATGGGTTTCCTTCCAGCTTGCAACTCGACTAGATCCAAAACCTCATTTTTGTGCAAAGATTCCATTTCATCAACCATGGCCTCTTTCAAGAGTTTGTCATCCTCTGAATCTACTGCTTCCTTCACAGTTCTGGGATCATCGTCAATAATAGATAAAGAAAAATTTGAACAGAAAGTAGATGGAATATACCTTTATGGCTGCCTTCTTTCTCGAGTTGATCTTCTCACACCTAGAGTTTGTGGCTCTTCATCTTCTGATTCCTTCTCTGTTGTAGAGTTTGATTCTTTCTCCTTAAGCTCAAACTCTATCTTCTCAGGTTCCTTTGGTTGGACTTCATGTTTAATAACATCTTTTACCTCTCTGGACACCACATCTCGACTCTACACAACCTTCCTTGTTACTGGGTTCCAAAGCTTATAACCCTTTATACCATCCTTATACCCAATAAAAATGCACTTTTTAGATTTACTATCCAACTTGGTTTGTTTCTCCTTTGGAACATGTACATATACATCACATCCAAATACCCTCAGATGTGAAAGAGAGGGTTTCTTACTAGTCCATACCTCTTGTGGAGTCTTATCCTCCAACATTAATGAAGGTGATCTATTGACCAAGTAACATGTTGTCTCCACTGCCTCTGCCCAAAATTCCTGTCCTAACTCAACACCACTGAGCATACTTCTTTCCCTTTCCATCAACGCCTTGTTCATTTTTTCTGCAACTCCATTTTTCTCAGATGTGTATGGAGTAGTCTTCTACGTGTTATACCACACTTCTTATGGAATTCTTCAAATTCCTTACTACAAAACTCTCGGCCGTTATCTATCCTCAACACCTTTATCTTCTTCTATGTTTGGTCTTCCACTAGAGCCTTAAATTCTTTAAACCTGGCAAAGACTTCAGATTTCTTCTTAAGGAAATATAGACATGTATTACTTGAGAAGTCATCTATAAATGATACATAGTACACAAACTTACCCACTGATGGAACCTTCACAGGTCCAAACACATCATTGTGCACAAGTTCTAATATCTGTTTCGCCCTCTTACCACCATAGTGGAAAATCACCGATTATGCTTCCCATATACACAACTTTCACAGAAATCAAAATCCAGAGAGCTACTATTCATACCTTCTACCATACCTTTACCATGAAGTATTTGAAGCCCCTTCTTTCCAATATGTCCAAGCCTTTAATGCCACAACATGGTCTTCTCTCCAGAGACCACTAGATTTTCTGCTCCACTTTCAGGAACCACAGAGCCGTTGCACCCATCAACAACAATGCTACCTTGCAGCTTGTACAGAGTTCCAATCCAAACTCGCCACATCTATACCAATTCTCCCTGAACCATCTTGCAGGTATCCTTCTCGAACACTGTTTTTACAATTGTATCATCCAACTTGCTTACAGAAATCAGATTTCTGGCCAACGCAGGAATATGCAGAATACCCGGAAGTGTTCTAACACATCCACCTTGCCACTTCAACTTTACTTTTCCACGACCAATGATTCTAACCTTCCTATCATCCATTAAGAAGACATCACCACCGTCGTATTTCTCATACTCGTAGAACCACTCTCTATGGGGAGTGAAGTGAAAGGATGCACCTGAGCCAATCAACCATGCCTCATGATCTACATGTGTACTTGAAGAAGCCAAGTACACATCCCCACCATCATTTGAGGTGGTTTTCGCCTCTGTAGAAGGAGCATCATCAGATCCCTTTCCTTTATCAGGAGATTTAGATTTACATTCCCTTTTATAGTGCCCTTCCTTTCTGCATTTCCAGCACACCACCTTTACAGGTTTTCCTGGAGATTTATATCTCCCTCTAGATTTAGATCTCCCACTCGATGACTTATTTTTGTTTCTGTTCTAGGACCATCCTCGTACAGACAAGGCATCACCATTCTGGCTCTCCATATTTTTCCGTCTCATCTCCTCCGTTAGCAAGGATGAGACTATTTCATCAAAATGCAAGGCAATTGTATTTCTACCTATTGCAATAACCAAACTATCCCACGAATCTGGTAGAGAACACAACAAATTGATGCACTTATGTTCATCTGAAATTTTAATATCAACAAATAATCACTGACTTACCACAGTATTAAATGTGTTCATATGCTTTGCCACCGAGTCTCCATCTTTCATCCTCAGGTTATACAGTTTTTTCCACATGAACAATTTATTCACGAGAGACTTAGATTGGTACAAAGTCCCTAACTTGTCCCACACAGCCTTCGTCGTATCTTCCCCTGATACATTCAACAATATTGAATCTGAGACACATAATCATATTGTGCTCTTTGCCTTTCGATCAAAATTCTTCCATTATTCATCGAACACTCATCTACCACGATCCACTGATCTTCATCCACCAACAAATCCTCCATCTTGAGTTTCCACAACTCAAAGCTCTGACCATTAAATTTCTCGATCTCTATCTTTCCACTGCTCGCCATCTTCTTTCACCACCAGAATCGATCTTGCAGATCTCCCACTGAACAGGGTCTACCATAGGCCCGAGCAAAACCCCTCAGTAAGAAAGGTATCCCCTTGAAGCCAAAACAACTCTGATACCAAATGTAGGTTCTAACCCCATACTGAAATTACCTGCATACGAATTCTAAAACATAGAAAAAAAACAATGCGAGAGCATAACACATAAAAAACATATACACAAAGATTTTCCACTGGATCCCAAAACCGGGACTACCAGCTTAATTTTTCATTATATTCCTTTCAATGTTACAATACATATTTATACATGTCGAAGCATCCAATACCATGGACCGAAAACCATCGCGTCCAAAACCATGTGCGAAAAACATGTACAAAACCATAGGTAGGTCCGTCCAACCTAATATAGGGTCCAAAAACAAAATTTTCCAGGGCGCTACCCCAGACACCTTAGAGGGGGGTTACCTGCACTCCTCAAACCCCCTGAAACCCCCCCGCTATGTAATCGGTGCAACAAAGGGGGGGGGGGGACTCCGCCCCCCCTCTAACTGCCCGGTTAACTACGTGGGCTAGTCGTGGAAAGAATATAACACAACCCAACAAGCATACATTTTTCATCACTAGTCTACTTGATGAGTAAAAGGGGTAAACTTATACTAGGTATGTCCTTTCATTGACTTTTATGAGTTCAAAAGTATTAAGTATAGTGGGCAATCTTTTCATATTTTGAGATTCAAAAAAGAGCTTAAAGGCAACTGCAAGATTTCACTTTTTCGTAAGTTTAAAGAGTTTGAAAAATTGACAAAAGTATACTCGTCATTTCTGAATTTCAATTTAACTAACGTGCAGGAAAATATGGAAAGAACTCGACATATTCATATGTGTTTTATGAGCATGAGAAACAACAAAAGAAGCTCGGGATTTCCATGATTTTAATGAATCTTAAAAGTAATAAGCAAAATGGACTTGAAATAGGTTTCATTTTCCTAGCATAACCTAAAAAGGCACATGCCGCCCAAACTTTATTTGATTTGCCTAAGTAGACAACTGGTTACTAATATGCAGATGAAAGGAAGGTTCATTTACGAGATCAGATGTAAGAATCAAATCAACATTTACGAGATCTAGTCAAAGACTCAAATCAATTAGAGGGGGATTTGTTTTAATTTTTTAATAAGATTTACATTAGAAAAGAACTATGATCATGCAAGTTGTTTCATTTTTTTAACAAGATTGAAGCAAGAAAAGAATTAGGCTCATATCACCTTTATAGGTTGGTTTCATTTTTATGCGAGCTTGAAATGAAGATAACTATGCTCAGACCTTGTTTCATTTTTTAACGAGCTTGACACAAGAAAAGCAGCTATGCTCATGGAACCTTGTCATGGATTCCAAGAGGAAAATGCTATTGAAGGAAAACATGCTAAGGGACACACCTCTACCATTTCTTCCAAGAGGTATTCATCAGATGGAAGAACAATTCTATAGAATAAATACATTTCAAGGGGATCACTAGGGGTAGGAAGATCAAGGTCCAATTTCCCCATTGATGGGTTCATCATGTCACTTACGGGATCTATTTCAAAAGAAGTTGAGCATACAACCATAGACTCATTTTCATCGGTAAGTGAAGACATGAGACAAGTTACCACACAATTAACCTGTGATGGGGTGGATACCAATTGCATGTAGGGAACATTAAAGGATATTGGATGGTTGGTAGTCATATCAGGGATACCAAACAAAATTTGGTTAATAGTCACAATGTTTCCACTATGAGGGAAATATATCACATCAAAAAGTGTGTACATGACAAGTTTCATAGCATAGACATAGTTTCACCCAAGGATAAAATTGATATCCAAGGGGCATTGGATTGCCATGACATCAATACAAATAATTTTACCTTCTAAGGTAATGGCCAACCTAAGAAATATCCCTAAAGGTTAAAATATTTTCTTGTTACAAGCTAGCAAATTCTATGTAACAAACACAAGCTAAAGGCATCCCAAAGCTTGCCAAGCAGTTGAGCATAGAATATTAACCAAATCTCCTTCATCTACAATTATTCGATGCACATTTCTACCACAACCATTCAAATTGATTTGTAAAGGGGTGGAAGAAGGGAGATGATACTCTGTCATTCTAATCCAATCTAAGGAAATAACCTCAATACTTTGAGGGGATTCCATGGAAACGGATGAAATATCGCATTTTGTGGTAGAATTTAAAGTAACAAGAAGAACATGAGTGACATTTACTTCACTCTCTAAAGGGAGAGTGACTTAATATGAAATTGAGTCAAGCACTTCATCAACCAATGGTTCATCAACCTGAGTGGTATAGGTTTCACTTTTTAAGGGAAGAGTGGAATTGAATGAATTTGGAATTAGATCAATCGCTTCATTAACTGACGAAAGGTTGAGAGAAATATTATGGTAACTGGTTGGAAGATATTGTTGATAAATAGTAAGGTTTTCAAACAATTTTGAGGCTTCATCCATTTGAGGGAAAGTGTGAGTTTGATGTCTCCCTTCGCAGAACCTACAAGGAAACCTAATTACTTACCCCTTTTCCCTAGAACCTTATAATCACTATTTGATGAGAATCCTTAGACCATAATTCCAAGACCTTAGGAATACCTAGAAAATTGATAAGGAAGTGGTCTGCCTTACAAATATTTCAAGGGTATTTGGTCTTACGATGCATGTTCGAGGTTTCCTCCACATTCTCAATTTTCACAACCATGGTTGGTTGATTTACTCCTTTCTTATATTTCTTCTTCTTCTTCTTCCCTTTATTCTTTTTCTTACCCTCCTGGTTACGAGCATTAAGACTTTCAGTAGGTGAAGAAGAAGAAAAGGAAGAAGAAATTATATGTGAAGAAGGTAAATGATCAACATAAGATAGAAGATCTGGTTGAGGTTGAGGAGAAGTATCCGGTTGAGGTGAAGTAGTTTAAGTATTTGAAACCAACGAGTTTGAAAACAACCATACTGATAAAACTGTTGTTAATCTGGGAAGAGACAGCGTATCCATATAAGGAGGGCCAACATTTCCAAAGTAAGGAAAAGGACTAGGATCCTCGTTAAGAGGGGTTCCTTGGTTGGTAAATTCAGGAATTGTTTCCATCAGATTCAACCATAGGTCTATTGAAAAGTGAATTTTATTTAAAAATTTAATAATATATGATAGTTATTTTTACAATTGGTATCAATCAAAATAAACAAAAGCAATAAAAACGAGATACTAGGTATAAAATGTCACCAAGCTGTAGTGAACTGCAATATAACGTTAAGTATGTGCAGGAAATCTACCTGAATGTTGTGTTCGGTGTATCATAAACAACAAGGCGGTTGACTCAATTACTTATGGCAGGTTTGCAACCTAGAGGTAGTCTTTTGATATACCAGAGAGTATATGGAATCTAAATCTATGTTAGTGATATCTAGTACATCTTGTATGATAAGAACAATCTTTATATACTTATCATAGATGGAGCGCTATCTAATATAGCTAAGAGCACCTGGAGAATGACCCCAAATACTTATGTATGTGGAATACTGACTATACATAGAATGTAACATAGATTATTAATGACAACTCCTATGTTTATAGACGTCAAAACACGTCTTCTAACCTAGATCCACTAAATATGATGTGATTAATTAATGCCTAGGTAAATTTTAAGTGATTTTTATTGTTTCACTTTTCATTAAAGTAGTCAAATGTGTACATTAACCAACTGGTATAGTAACTTAATTTGAATTGATGCATCTAATATGAAAATTACAACCTCTTCAATTTAGTGAAAGTTTATCTACGAAAAGGAGAAAGTTTCATTCATTTCCAACACTGAAAGAGTTGTTAAATAGTAGAAAACATAACAAGTTCTTTGATGCACTAATATTTGGCAGGAAAATACTCATGCAAATCAATTCCAAGCAATTTTTTCATTTTTATCTTTAAAACAAGTATAAAAAAATATATGACAAGATTCACTAAAAGAAAAGAGACTGAGACAACCAAGTCCATAAGCGAAAGATTATTTTTTGATAGATTAGCAAACCAACAAAAAATTCAAACCCCTAAACTGTAAAGATAAGTGATTTTTCTCAAAAAGACAACCAAACACATTGATCTAAACCAAAGGTTGAATTTTAATTAATGAGAACTAACCCAAAAAACTATAGCAAAAAGAAATTTCCAAACCCAAAGGTTAAACCTTACCAATTTGAGTTTTTCTAAGGTTGTCTCACATACACAATGTACACCTATTCGACGTCGCATTATTGCTAAAGACAAAGTGAGAAATGTTTCACTTTTTTTGAAGGAAAATTGAGCAGTGTCACACTTTTTTATGAAGGAAACATGCACAATGTCACACTTTTTATGAAGGAAAAGTGTGACACAAAGAAGAAACAAAAAACACTTCACAAGCCTTAAAAAAAATGGATTTTAAGGATCAGAACAAAACCCTTAAGATATTGGAAGGCTATAGTAAGTAAAGGAAGCCACTGAATAACCTTAATCATTCCCCAGTATGGCTGCCAATTTTTTAGGTGGGCAAATCTTGTCTTGCAGAAAAGAGAAGATCTCCCTAGGCTCAATCACAGAATCTAGTAACAAACAAGAAAACTAGTAAATCTTTCACTAGGTCCATTTTATTGATTCATAAGAAGGATTAATGAGCATGAAATCCATACCTTTCAAATGAAATTCCTGATGAATATCCTTGATATGGTTTGATGCAACTTCCCAATGTTCAAAATTTAGACCTGCAAATGTACTAAAAAACACAAGATCAAAGGCACATGATATATAAATGATTCAATATGACCTATAATAGTGATCAAGGAGACTACTACCTAATATCATAACCAATGGACAATGAAAGTAAACAAGTAATACATCAAATCCAATGGAAAATATAGTGAGAAAGAAATACTCTTTTGTATTATATTTGAATGAAAAGGAGAGATACAACCTAGCATTGATGTTGAAAATATCCTTCCAATAGTCTCCAATCCTCCCTTTAGTGACAAGCCTCTAACCTCAAATTGACAAGATATGTTTACATAAAAAAGTCAACCCCTTCCCTTTTGGTTTGTGTTGAATATATAAGCCAAGAGGAGAGGGTTAGAGATCTTATTTCTAAACAGATCCACAAAGAAGGGGATTATGGTTCCATAATGAGAGGGAATAGATTCATGAACCATGGGATGAGGCCTAAATATGAAGGGGATTGAGTCCTTCTTGTTGGTATAATATTGCCCAACAAGGCTTCTAGAAATTTATTTTTATTTTCACCTAATTTAAAAGGTTGTCACAATTTTTAATGGAAGACAAAGCACAAAATTGCATAAGATATAAGGACTTGAATTTTGTTTGCGTAGGTAATGACTAGGAAAACTGTGACAATGCTTGAATTTAGGTTTTTAAGCAATGAAATCCATCATTCTTATTATTTTTAGAATGGCTTTTCTTCCAACATTGTAGGAGATTACTTACGAGAGGTCATCAAATAGTGAGAGATCCAGATTTGTAGTAATTTGCCTAATGGTGACAAAACAATGTGTAACAAAAACTTAAGGAAATGCTTGATAAGGGATACATTAGGTCAAATGTGTCATCTTGGGGTGCACCAATGTTGTTTGTGATGAAGAAGGACAATACTCTTATGTTGTACATTGGTTATAGGCAGTTGATTAAGGTGACGATGAAGAACATGTACCCTTTGTCATTGATTGATGACTTGTTTGATCAGCTAAAAGGAGTAACAATGTTTTTAAAGATTGATTTGAGATCAATATATCATCAGGTACACATCAATGAAGAGGACATCCACAATACAACATTCCATACTAGGTATGAACATTATGAGTTTGTAATGGTTCTATCTGGCCTTACTAATGCTCCAACTACTTTCATGTGTTTGATGAATAATGTGTTACGTCCTTATTTGGACAAGTTTGTGATAGTATTCATTAATGACATAATGATATATTCTAATAATGATAAAGAGAATGCGGAGCACCTAGAAACAGTGTTGAGATTGCTAAGAGAGCATCAATTGTATGCTAATCTTTGTAAGTGTAGTTTGTTTCAGACAAAAAGTCATTACTTGGGACATGTTGTTTCCAAGGAAGGTATAGCAGTGGACCCAAAAAAGATCAAAGCTATCATTGAGTGGCAAGTTCCTAGGAATATGGATGAGGTTCGATCATTCATGGTTTTAGAAGTTTTTTACAGACTATTCATCAAGAACTTTTGATAGATTTCATATCCTATTATATCCTTTCAAAGGAAGGGAAAGAAGTTTGAATGGACCGAGGAGTGTGCAGCTAATTTTTAGCCGTTAAAGCATTTTCTTACAAATTCTCTTTGCTTGAAGACTGTAGATCCAGAAAAAGAGTTTGTGGTATGTAAAAATGCTTGCAAGAGAGGAATTGGTCGTGTCCTGATCTAGGAAGGATAGGTGGTACGCTATGAGTCAAGGAAGTTGAATGAGCACAAGAAGGACTATGTGACTCACGATCCTGAGTTGGAAGCTATGATTCATGCACTGAAGATGTGAAGACACTATCTTCTTGGCACGAGGTTCATCTTGATGAGTTATCACAATGGGTTGAGGTACTTTGTTGACCAACCTAATTTGAATGCTAGACAAGCTATATAGTTCGCTACTCTCAGTGAGTTTGATTTATATATTAGGTACATTAAGGGAAAGGAGAAGAGGGTTGTAAATGTTGTTAGTAGAAGAGTGTAGACGAATCACATTGCAACAATGAGTTCTTATGAGATATATTTGCAGGAGTGGATCTTGCAAGTAGGACAACATGATGACATGTACTTAGAAGACTTTGACAACTATTAAGAAATTATACCATTGGCCGAACTTGATGAAAGAGGTGGTTGACCTTTTTGTGAGATTTTTGGATTGTGAGCAGGTAAAAGCATAGTGTAAAAAAAAGGTGGTTTATTACAACCGATCTCGATTCCAGAGTGGAAATGGGAGGTCATTTCCGCATCCTTTATTATAGGTTTACCGAGGACATCAAAGTAGCATGATTCCATCATGATTGTGGTTAACAGGTTAAGTGAGGTAGCTCACTTCGTTATAGTTAAGTCAATGAATTCAGTTAGTGAAGTAGCTCAGATTTTCATCAGGGAGATAGTGAGATTCCATGGTGTTCTTCAGAAGATCATATCAGATAGAGATGAAAAGTTCACTTCCATGTTTTGGAAGGAGTTGTTTGAAGGTTTCAGGATAGAGTTGGCTTTATGAACAACTTATCATTCGCAGAAAGATGGATAGATAAAGAAGGTTAACATGATGAATCTTGAGGACATGTTGAGGATGTATGTTATGCATCAAGAGAAGAAGTGGGAGGAGTATCTTCCATGGGTAGAGTTTGCATATAATAACTGGTATCCGGACTCCTTGAAGATGAGTCTATTGAGGTTCTTTATGGGAAGAGTTGTAATACTCCTATCAGCTAGAGTGATCCAGTGAATAAGGTGTTGATTGGACCTGATATGTTGGAAAATATGGAGTAGGAGATGTAGGTTATTGAAACAAATTTAAAGGAATCACAAGAAAGAGGAAGGGTTATGCATATCAACACAGGGTATTTAAGAAGTTTCAAGTTGGTAATCATGTGTACTTTTGCATCAATCCCAAGAGGAGATCCTTGAGGATTAGATCATGAGCCAAGTTGGCACCTTGGTATTAAGGTCCTTTCTAGATCCTTGAGAGGATTGGACCAGTGGCCTATAGACTTGCACTGCCTCTGACAATGCAGTTCTATGATGTTTTCCATGTTTCATTGCTCAAGAAGTATATCTAAGATGTTGATCATGTGATTGAATGGTCTATAGTGCATATGGAGCGAAAGGGAGAATTCTAACAAGAGCCTCAGTGCATATTTCATTAGAAACAACTCATGCTCCGAAACTGAGAAATTGAACAAGTTATAGTGCAGTGGAAGCACTTTGGGCCTGACAAAGCTACATGGGAGATGGTGGATCAGATGCAGGCTATGTATCCTTCATTATTTTCTAGGTCAAGCAAATGAGTTTTGGTATAGGTATCTATATATGAATATGGTTGTAGATACCACAATGAGATGTGTTATAAAGCTCCAATAAGCGGTATGATTGTCATATTTTTCATGTTGGCCATGTTTTTCATTAGCTGTTCATTGTAAATACCACATTGAGCTATGTTATAAAGCTCCATGGGTAGTATGTTTCGATTTTCAGTAGTTTTACTAGTCATAGGTAGTCATAGGTGTCATAGAACAAAGAGGATGGTGTTCCCCTAAGGGGGAGGGGTTTGTAACAACCCCAGGTTAAAAGTTCATGTAATAAAGGATAATAAAGACAATAAGAATAAGACCAAGGTCACATGACATGTATTCCAAGATGAATGTTGGGTAAAGCACTATAGTGGGCATCACTTTCGGTTTATTAATGGCTAAGGAATTTGGTAAAGGAAAAGAGGCATTAATTGACATTTTATTTACGAAAATAAAGGAAATAGGAGAAAATGAAGGCAAAGAGACACAAATTTGCATGATCGGGAAATTAGAGGGAAAATGAAGGAAAACGAAGAAAATAGAAGCGTCAATGATAAAAAAGGATTTTGAGAATCAATTCACAAACTTCTTTTAGTTTTGTTTTGAAATTAATGAAGAGAGAGAGAGAGAGAGAGAGAGAGAGCGCACTAAGAGGATAAAGCAAACAAGTAAGAAAATGAAGGAAAATGACAACCAAGGAAAACAAGGATAAAGTTGGATCAAAAACTTCAATTGGAGGATTTTGTAGGTAACATGTTTCATGTGTGATTTCCTAGTTGAGGTGTGAATGCATGGTACATATATTTGTTTATTTGGTTCAATTATTGTCATTGACATGGCTTTTGTCGGGTTTGACAGTGGTTTCAACCTTTCCTTTTCATTTCCTAGATAACCATGGTTTGATGGGATTCATTTCTTGGTTCAGATTTGGTTGCTGGAAAATTTTGGAATTGGGTGAGGTGGCAACAATAAAATTCCCAAGGTTTTGGGGTGGAGATGGTTTTCTCCGGGAATCCCTTGAGAAGTGGGTGAAGACAAGTGAATTCCTTAAGGGATGGAGAAGGAATTCTGAGGTGTCAAGATCTCAGTAGTTTGAGGGTGGAGGTGATTTAACCTCTCGATTGCCTTAGTTTTATGTCTTTCTATATCTCGTGAGATGCCACGTTCATGCTTGGAATATGGCACTGGGGTGATTGGATGAAGGAAAGATTTGGTTCAACTCAATCTATGGTGGCGTGGTATGTAGAATTCCTTGACTTGGTTGACTTTTGCATAAGTTAATAAGAGTTATTTTTCCATTGTACTCTGTGGACATTTATACTTGTTATTATGTGGCTTTGATGGCTATTCTCGCATGGTTAATGTTTTGATTATACATTAGTTATAAGCATGGTTCTATAACATGTTTTAACTATGGCTCTTGTTATGCTTTGATCAGTTCATGAATGGTTGATGAATGCATTCAATAACAAGTGTTGTTGCAACTACTTGAGAGGGCATTAAACCTTCTTGGTGATTCACAACTAAAGAACAAATATTTACACTATTCAGATATGCATTCATGACCTTTAGCTTACATGTTTACCATGAGTTTGACGAAATGCCTAACATGTTCTAGTCAGTTTAGGTCAAGTTTTTTACTCAAGTTTGTGTGTTTATCTTTGTCATTATGTCATTTATCATTCTAAGAAGTTATAGACAGCTCTCCAAAGTGGTATAGAGGCTAACCTAGAAAGGTGGTTTAGATATTGAGACCACACCCTCTGAACTAGACATTTTGGGTTATAACCACACTCAGCATGGAAAATTTTAGGGGCTAATATTCGTAGGTGGGCTAATTTTCCATGATTTTTCCAAAAAAAAGGATTCGCCAACTTCCCTTTTTTCTAAAAATGATTCGTTGAAATTTTACAATATAAAATTATTTTATCTTAAAAATCACAAAATTATATAGAGACTATAGACAAAATCATTATAAATTTGAAAAAAATCACAAATATATGAATAAAGATTTGATGTTTTGCATATTAGGGACTAGTGAGATTAACTAATGTTTATAAACTTCAAGATAATTTTCCATCCTTAAAATTTTCCCTGGCACTTAGGCAGTGATGTGCATGTAGTTGGAGGTCTATAATCGCAGCTTGTCCTTATCATGCATGCACTTAGGGCTCTATGTTAGTGAAATAAGGTTCCAACTCATGGATTGACCACTTGAGGTGTTTCTTCAGTGCCTGAGTGATTTGTAGTCCTTGTAGGATGTCAGTTTATGGTCAGTAAGTCTGAGTTGTTGGCCCCACTTCCTTAACTGGAACTAGGAGGTCGAGTCATGTCATAGTGGCACTCCACTTCACATTTTCCCAGAGGGCTTGTAAAAGTGGGTAAATGTGGGAGGGGGCATGCTATAGGGGTGAATCCCCGTGGTTAAGAATTTTGTTACTTGCTATTTTTAAATATGTGTGTGTGTGTATTGTTACTAGGGGATTTGAAACTAACCAAGTTTTACTTGTGTGACATAGGGTTGATTATGATTGCTTCTCTAAAAAAAGAGATGGTCAGTACACACATTTATGAAAGCTATTACAAGTGGCCAAAATAATGACCTTTAAACATAAAGAAATAACCATAGAGATCACAACCCTAACCCTAGAAGATAAGGCACCAAAAAATTTGTAGTTGGTACATCAACTTCCTCGGGGCACAACGTTTCAATACAATGTTCGTTTGAGGCACACAATAACTTGATGGAAAGTACTATTAGAGGATTAGAACTTTTGATTGGAGCATAACATACCTGGCCCTAGAATTGTGAAAAAATTGTTGAAGGCTTAGAAGTTTGAAACCCAAAAACCATGGAAAAACTACCTTGCCTAGTGAGATACATTGTTGGACTATGGTTAATTTATAGAGTAATTCTTTTTATATTTAATAATAATAAATCTATTAATAAATAAAATAACATAATGTTGTAAAACACAAATTGGATAGAATGGTGGTAGTTATCTAAAAAAAAGAGATCGTTGCTACATCCATTTGCAAAAGTTGAGATCGTTGCTACACTCATGTTACATGAGGTTGAAAGAATGACATTTTAACATAAATAAAAAACCATACAACTCTAAAACCCTAACCCTAGAAGATGCACCATGAAATATTTGTAGGCCTGCAGGTGGTTAGTTGTTACATTAACTTCCTAGGGACATGCAATTTCAATACAATGTTCATTTAAGGCACACAATAACTTGTTGGAGACAACAGTTGGAGAGTTAAGACCTTTGATTAAAGTAAACATAGCTTGACCCAAAAATTGAGAAAAACTGTCATTTAAAATTTAAAATAGCTAAGAAGTTTGGAACCCAAAAATCATGAAAAAATTACTTATTAAAAAAAACAAAACAAAAACCATAAAATTAATGAAAAATGAAAAATGTGAGTGACCACTTGTATTAAAATTATTCTAAAATCATTTAAACGAAAAACCGTTTTTTTAAACTTAGAAAAATAATTATGAATTTTTTTTGGAAAGTGTAAAAGCAAAGCAACTTACCTCTATATTTCCAATCGCTTTCTGCGCGTATGTATTATTGTGGACTTGCTTTTGGAAGATTTAGCAAGATCATGTTAACGAGCATTTTCATATTTGAGGAGTGGGCAATGAATTGTTGAGAAATCGAGGTGTACAATGCATATATCTGCCCTTTTTCGGAATCTATATTTTTGTGGACTTTCCTACTTGTGAGCGAAGAAGTAGCAGATGCTTAAAAATGTGGGGACTTCACGTGAAGTTTAAAGCATTCTCATCAAATCTTTCAAAAATATTTCTTGAGTTGACAGTTTATATTTCGGTTGGTCATATTTAATGATTGATTGATCATTATCTTCTGTTTAACAAATTACAAAATGAAAACAAAATAATTACACGTTTCCATTTATAAATGACTTAACAACTTGCTCCATTACTATTTATCCAAAACCCTGGAAACAATTCTACTTTCTATCCAAAACCGTGTAAACAATTCCCAACCTCATTTGAACTTGAAAGCATATGACAATGCATTGTCGGAAACTCGACCTGTACTATGCATATATCTGCGGCCTTTTCACAATTTACACTTTCCTCAACCCTCCCACTTTGTAAAACGTAGCTGACACTTAAAATATTGAGTGGATTCCACGTGAATTTTAAAGCAATCTTATGAAATATTTCATGAATGGACAGTTTTGTTCCAAAATGTAATTGGTACCGTTAAATCAATTATTATTTTAATGCAACATGTCATTAATTTATACATGCAATATTTTAACGGAAGTATGTCCTAAGGGTTGCCCACTTTTAACGATCCTGTGTTGTTCTCCAAGTATTTGCCAACTTTTATCTGAGAGCGTGCTTTTTTATTCAGTAAGGGTGAATTGACATATTGTCGTGAGTGAGGATGCAGTCGTTTGTACTTGAAGCGATAGTCAACTGCTGAATAAGTATTCCAAGATACGGATATTTTGATACGGGGAATTTCACGCCTTTTTGCTTTAATTAAAACTGTGACTCCCGGATAATGCCACAACCCTTTCTGGCACATTCCATCGCGTGATTGATTGTTCATGTGGACGTGGGTATCCATCTTCTCCTGATAGCCACAACCGACAAATATGAAAGGAAAATGACATTTACAAATTAACGGGGAATTTAAATCGTTTTATTTATTTTTAATGTACTAATTTGATGATGTGTGTGATTGTTATCTTTGTTTTTTTACTACTGGTTCCTTGAAATATATTGATGATGTGTGTGATTGTTATTTTTGTTTTTTTACCAGCCGGTTAATTGAAATATATTTTTAAATTTATGTTGTATGATTTTTTTGAATCATGGATTATTGGGAACTTAAGTACTGTATTGAGATTTCTCCAAAATTTTCAAAAACCATTTTTTATTTTTATTTATTTTTTTATTATATAATTTATATAATAATCAAAATATTCAAATATTCAAATCAATTTAAAATTCTAATTCATTATATGGATATCAAATTCAAAAATGAAAATTTGAAAATGTAAATGGTTCAAGAGACACTTTGAATTTAAGAAACATAGTGAAAATAAAAGAACTCATCATATTAATATTCATATTGCTAGCACGCCCAATGTAGTACATAATAAAAAAATGACAAATGTTCAAAGTGGCAAAGTAATACATGGTCCAAAAATGCTCAAGGGCCAAAGCATAACATTAAAGACTAAAGTTGAAGATGATCATAAAGTGCAATCTTCAACATCAAGATTATCCATATAACCTTGAGCCTCGTTAGGCACTCCAATTTCATCATCACCCTCATCAATATCAAAATCACCTGCAATGCTACCCAAAGGTATGCCAACTAAACCTGCATTTGGTAAAAGATTATCCCCATCATCATCAATTTGAGAAGCCTCCTTAGCATCAACATCTCATCTTGCTGGAGGGCCCTCTAAATACTCAGGTAGCTTCCTTGAGCGAAGTCGAAGACTACTATGCATATAAACCAATTTCTCTACTCTCTTAGAGTTAAGCATATTTCTCTTAACAGAGTGGATGAAACTATAAGTAGACCAATTCCTTTCAGTTGTCGATGAACTAGAAACCTGAGATAGAAAGCATGAGACAAGATTTCAAAGATCTTGGGCTTTCCCCCATACATTCTCCACTATCCAATGGGATTCCTTTGTGCATAAATGTTGATGTCCACCCTTGCATCTTGAGAGAATTTGGAAAGGTTTAAGGTGGAAAAATCAATAAATTGTTCCTACATTACAATTGTTTCATTAGGTGTATAGATTTTGCATATGGCTTCAAGAAAGCCTTGTTTCACTTCTTCGTCATCAGTGGGTAGAACTCTGTTTGGTCTCTCCATATACCACATTGGATTAAGGGCATAAGCAACCATGCGAAGAGAGGTATTGAGTTTGATCCATCTCTTCCCTATTATCTTATGAATTTCATTGAAGAACTCCAAAGAGGGTTTTCTATCCTTAATGATATGCCTTATCTTGCGTACCATGCTATCAATACATTTATAAACTTCTCCAATGGTGGGGGAATCAAAATTTGCATACCTAATCAACTCCACAATTGAAGTTATGAAAGAGACAACATATTTACAATCAGACCACCAATCATCGTTGAGAAGCTTCTCTCTTATCTTCTTTGCCTGCACTGATTTAGATTCAGACCATGCATTCCACTCTTTGGAAACAACAATGGCTTGTAAGGATGCATTCACCTCAACCATATGTTGAAGAAGAATGAAGTATGTAGCATATCTTGTTTCTGTGGGTTTCAAAAATCTCTTCCATGAATACATCCTATAGATTGCTAAAGAGGTATGGTGGTTGAAAATGTACATTTGTGCATCTCTTGCATCTAAAATGAGTTTTTCAATCCAAGATATTTTTCCAATGTCTTTGAGAACATTATTCAAGGCATGTACACAACAAGGAGTCCAAAATATATGCCTATATCGACTTTGGACCATCAAACTCATTGCTCTGCAAACAGGGGTTGCATCTGTGATTACATGTACTACATTTGAAGGACCGAGCTCATCAATTGCTTCTTTCAATACTTCAAACATGAAGGTAGCATCCTTTAGTTTCCCACTACAATCAACTTCTCTTAACAAATAGGGCCCAGCTGGAGATGTAACAATAATATTCAACAATGGCCTTTGTTGAATGTTTTTCCAACCATCCATAACTATTGAACATCCTGAATAAATCCAAGATTGTTTAAGGGGGCCCATAAGCCCTTGCATTCTTGTCACCCCTTTATCTAACAATGATGTCCTCATTTTGTTGTAATTTGGAGGTGAATATTCTGGCCCAATAGCTATGATTTTTCACACCATTTCTTTGTAATGTGGAGAACATGTAGCATTAAATGAAATTCCATTTTCCATTAAAAAATCAGCAATAGCATCATCAGCCTCATCCCTATGTACTACTTTGTGGATTTTAGCAATTTGTTCCTGAGCAAAACTAGTGGTCCTCTTACTCCTCCTAGAAGTAGACCCCCCCACATACTCAAATTGGTTTGATGCATTTTGATTAACCGAATATTCCATATCATGGGAAGAAGATCTAGGTACTTTAATATTACAATCATTATCCAAGTTCATTACATTGGATCCTAGGGAAGCCATATGATGCTTTGTTAACTCCATTCTTTTCAAAATAGTACATGTACAACCATTTACACCATCACCAGATAGGGATATAAGATGATTCCACACCCTAGTGTAGCTTCCTTTAAACACTTAGTTACAAAATGTGCACATCCATTCTTCGCAACCACCACTATTATTTTTCTTGTTTTTAGTAATTTTCTTCACAAACTTTAACAAGGGTTTCTTGGGGTTTGTGCTTTGTTGGACTTGACCATCTGGAATTGGAGGAAGAGAATAATTTTCATATCCACTTGTTGGTATTGAACTACCACCCTCCACGATTTCCCTGATTAATACAAGAGACAAAAAAAACACATTATAAAAAAAATGTACAATGAGAAATCAAAAAATAACTTGTACTTATATACAAAAATACAAATGTACCTATCAAATTCTGCCTATGAACCAAAATTTGAACCAACAATAAGGCTTAACAAAAAAACACACTAAGCAATTTTTTTTCTAGCACCAAAACCAATGAAATAATAAAGTTGAGTTGAAACCATCGAGAGGTCAAATATGATGATTAGGGAAAATTTAATTGGATGAATGCCAACTATAAATTATGGAACAAAAATGCACACCACCTAATGATCAAAAATAAAACTTAACAATAATGAAAATACATCAGTGAAAATGATATGAATGAAAAAAAAATCTATTATACTTCTACTATGATGGCTTATGAATCTATCCTTCTATGCAAAAAATACAGAGAAACACCAACATATATTCAATCGAAGTTTTCTGTCAAATTATTAGAAGCAATGAAAAGGCATGTTGAGATAAAGTGAATCCTCATTGTTTATGTTTAAAAGTATTAAAATATTAATATTATCACCAATATGAAATCCCACTCTCACCATCACATATATGTTTGAAGTATTTAATGTTTTTCTCACTTAGTTGTTTATTTACAATACAAGAAAGTGGAAAATGCAACACAATATTTCTATGTTCAATTAATTTTTTGTTAAGTTACTACATGGCATATAACTTACTGCATGACATATAAATTACTACAAAACAGGGTCTAGGAAGATGAAAGGAAATAAATTTCATTATCTAGAGAAGGAATTTTCTTTTACATTGTTAGAGAGGAAGAGATCTTTGTTTACATATCTACCTATGTGGATAATATCAATAAAATAAACTGGAAAAACTACTATCTAAGTGGATAATACCAATAAAACAAAATGGAAAAACTTTGATGTTTTGCATGTAGTTATAAAAAAAAGTGTTGACATAAAAAATAATGAAATAATTTAGCATAAACTAATCTTTGCTTTAAACTTTTAAGTGGTTAAGGGCTTACACCCAAGTACTCGTGGAAAGAAGCTAACTATAAGTGAACACACATAAATGTTGGATGTTCGGCATTACAACCTACTTGATCTAGCCATCTTTGAGTCAAAACACTTTAAATAATAAAAAAGGGGGCTCTCTTCCAACTATAGGTCACAAATAAAAGCTAATTCACAATTGAACATGCAGAAATGTTGGGTGGAGGATAATTCATATATGAGACAGACTGTTATTGGACCTTCAATTGATGCTATAAACAAAATTAATTATAAATATCTAAAAGACGAATATAGGAAGAAGCTACAACACACTATATTTACCTCTGCATATCCCTTCGTGTGTGGGTCGGGAAATCTAATGATTTACACATAAAATATGCTTGATCTTACCTAGACCTCTAAGGGGTGAAACAACAAGTTGTCTATTGTTGAAGAGTTGTTAGCCATTATTCGCTCTCTGGTTCTCGACACCAAACAACACCGTTCACTCTCCCTCTCTCAACACCAAACAACGGACCTCACCGAAAAAAATAAACTATCCTTCTCTAACAAACAACAACCTCAGCGATGGAGTCAAAGGAGGCCTAAGAACCAACATTTATGGAGGAACTAGAGGTTTCTTAGTGCCAAAAAATATTCCTGCCAATTTCCATCCATAGTCTACCTGCTAATTTCCATCCATTCAACAGTGGAACGCTACAAAATCCACTCCCAAGTTCCCGATTTGTGCTTTTAAAAGCTCTGAAACCGTCCAAAGCTCCTGTTGTCGTTCCATCTTAAAAATGAACATTCTTGTTCAACTCCAAAATTTCGAGAAATGTAAGAATCATCAAAATAGATTTCCCAACTCTCAAAAATAATTCCATGCAACATAAATAAATTTAAAACTTTAAAATATCTTTCATAAAATATATTGATAAATTTAAAATATTAAAAACATTTCATAATCAATATTGATTAAAAATAGAAAATAAAAAAATATTAAACTACTTTAAAAATAACACATAAATATTCAAAATTAACTGTAAATATAAATTCATTACAACCAATTATTATTAAATAAAAAATAAAACGATAATAAAAAATATGTATTTAAATAGACAACTATAAAATACAATAATAAAATATGTATACAAATAAACAACTATAAAATATGCATTCAAATAATTTTTGAATGATTTACAAATATTAATACAAAACGATAATAAAATATGTATCTAAATAAACAATTATAAATTACAATAATAAAATATTTATTCAAATAAATAAATATTTTATATGCATTGCCCTAAAATAATTATTCGAATGATTTAAAAATACCTAATACAAACGATAATAAATATGTATCTAAATAAACAATTATAAAATACAATAATAAAATATTTATTCAAATAAATAAATATTTTATATGCATTGAAATAATTATTTAAATGGTTTTACAATACTTCACATATACATATAGGAAGACATTTTATTTTTTATAAAAACACTTCAACATTTGGATTGAAAGTCATATAGCAATTTAAAGTTGCATTATGATATGGGCAGGGTAAGGGTTTACCTATAAACTCACTTTTTTACATATTTAAAAAATAAAATTTCATTCCAACATAAAAGAATATAATGTTCGAAAGATTCAATTTATAAAATAAAAGTAACAAAATTTTAACATTATAAATTAAATAAATATATTAATATTAAATATTAGTTATAAATATATTTTCTAATTAATATGAGAATTTTATGATCACCTTTTTCATATGTAAATGTGAAACCTTTGTCCTCATGTCAAGCAAGATTAAAGTAAACCATTTTAATGATGATTTAGTTTTACATTTTAATGATGATTTAGTTTTACATGGATCAAAATTTGATATAGGAAAGTAATATAAGATATTGATCTTTACTAAGAAATTTTCCTCTATCTTTTGACTCTCTATCTTTTGATAGTCAAAATGATGAGCCAAATATTTATATGTGAAAATCAAATTATGATGATGAAAACATAGAGACAAAATAAGTGGAAAAAAATAAAATAAAACCCTGCAAAATAAGAAATTGAAGAATATGTAGGTTATGTATATGGAGATATCAAGTTTAAAAATCATTCCCAAATTTTTTGTCTACCTTATAACCATAATAAAAAAATTAACCATATACCCTTTAATTATTATCCACATCATAATTCCTTTTTATTTTTAATTAATTCATTTCATATTCATAGTATATTATCCTAGATTTCACCCCTACATCCTTATATTGTCACAATTTTATGTTCAATTTAAATAATAAAAACTTAGGTACGTAATTATTTGAAGAATGAAGACACAATTTATAAAAGAAACATGTTTTAGGTGTTATTGGTACAAGGTTTACACTGCTTCACCCCCGAGGAACATATCCATCTACTTAAAATATTTAGCTATCAATCTATGGCATTGCATGTGTAAAAAATAAAACTTTCTTGAAATAGCATTACACTTAATACAACTACATATTATAAACAAAAATGCGTACTACCTCAACCTGGCATCTTCCATATATCATGTTGTTTAATCTTGTGTACGATGCTTTCATTAGAACCTGACCTATCTATATTTTCAGTTCATAGGCTCCGTTTCCTTTCTTGTTATGGATGCATAAGAGATTTATTTTGAACTCCCCATTTGTTCCCTCGAAAAATAAAGCTCAGCTAAGTGCATAACAAGGATTGTGTGCATATTTGTTAAGTAAAAATACATGAAAATCATTATGTTTTAATATTAGTAAGCAACACATATCTATATGCAAATAGTTTTATTTTATTTATAACTCTAAATGGTTCACAATATGTGAATGTTAACTTAGTACAACTTCCTATTTTCATTGATTTGCTCATATTGAACTTCGTACTTAGGAATACACATGTGATCACCTATATGTAACTCCTTATGAGTTATATTCCTACGATGAGTTTCCTTCAAATTGAACTTAAATTTGGGAACTTGTTCTTTCATTTCTTTTTACATAGAAGAAGTCCAAAGTGTGGTATTGCTTGCTTTGTTGTTTCAAATTATTGAAGTGTCATATTTTTTTCATACAAAAGCTTTTTTAACTTAAATTTGGGAACTTGTTTTTTCATTTCTTTTTACATAGAAGTCCAAAGTGTGGTCTTGCTTGCTTTGTTGTATCAAATATTGAAGTGTAATTTTTTTCTCCATATAAAAGCTTTAATTAATGGAGTTGGAGTTATTTCTAGTGATGTTTGATGACCAGTATTATATGTAATCTCTACTAAATCAAAACATTTTTCTTCCAATATCTTGTCCATAGAATATATTTGTATAATATTTATGACATTTTTACTTATTAAATTTTTATATACCTATATACTAAATTATTATATACTCATATGTTTATGGATGATAAGTTGTATTAAAATTTGATTAAGTTCCTAATGTTTGGAATAAAATATTGATTTGAATAATGTTGATCCCCTTGGACATTCCATGCTATTTGGCTAATTCCTTCATAAATATATTAGATTTGTTTATAGTCTTATGAGTAAACCTAACTGTAATGAATATGCCATTTCTTTTAATTTATTCATGGGAATTACAATGAAGAAGTCATGTTGTTTCATTCTCCTAAATAAACAAGTGTTATAGTGCAATTTAGTATATTTATTTACATCCTATTCCTTTTCATTTTTTATGCAAATAATTTATTAAATTATGGTGGGAAGTTATTGGTGGTATGTTATTTACAAAAGCATGAGGTATTTTTAAGGATTTTATTTTTGGATGGTTTTCTTGCAAAGCTAAGGAATAGATAATCACTACACAAATATTTAAAGATCATGCATAAATAATGCGATGATATCAATAAATTATGGCACAAAATAAGTGAGGCAGCTATTTTCATGGCATTATATTGTGTAAATGGTGTAATAATACCTTTAAGTTATGGTCCAATCAAAAGTTTAAAAACTAACTTTTAATAATATTGAAAAATAAATATTTATTTTTTAGACTTAAACATTATAAGTTGCATTGGTTAAATTACTAATAGTCAATAGGAAAATAGATTGGTAGAGTCTTGCCTTGGGAGAGACTAATGATTATTAAAACATTTACCACATATACATTTCACATCGCCAAGATTAGAAAAAAATCATAAAATTAACTAAATTATAACTTTGTTTTAAAAATATTATTATTAGTATTTTATTAATTGTAAAAATAATTAACATATGAGTTAAAACATTTATATCAAAAAAATATGTAACAATAAAAATATAGTAAAACAACAATAAATGAAAAGTGTTGTAAAGTAGGTTATTCATTGCCACTCAAGTTAAAAATTATGCATTAGGAAAAATTGCATAAAATATTATAACCTATATTTGTCAACCCTAAATTAATAATGTTCAATAGGCACATCTTGGTATTTCTTTATCATGAACTAATGTATTGAGATGTGAAGTGGATGAATTAATTTCTTGCAGAGGCACAAGGGCATAAATTTTGGTGTGTAGTACCCACTAGTAAGTCTACACATTTACAATTTTACTCTTATATAAGTGTTGAAGAAAACATAAATAAGAGTGAGAAGTAACTCATGGTAAATTCATTTATTTACATCTTCTTCCTATATATCATTTATGCAAATACTTACTTAAACTATGGTGGGAAGTAACTCATGGTAGATTACTACCTGAATATAAGCTATTTTCAAAGATTTTATTTTTTGATTGTTTTCCTATAAAGCTTAAGAATAGAAAATTACTACACAAATATCTAAAAATCATGCATAGATATTGCAACCATATCCATAAATTATGATATAAATAAGTGAGGAAATTATCTACATGGCATTATATTGTACAAAGGTTGCGATAAAATCTTCAAGCTATGGTCCAATCAAATGTTTGAAAAATAAATATTTAAGTTTCAAAGTTAAACATTATATGTTTATATGTTGCATCTGTCAATTCTAAAACCATATCCATAAATTATGATATAAATAAGTGAGGAAATTATCTAAGTGACATTATATTGTACAAAGGCCGCGATAAAATCTTCAAGCTATGGTCCAATCAAATGTTTGAAAAATAAATATTTAAGTTTCAAAGTTAAACATTATATGTTTATATGTTGCATCTCTCAATTCTAAACTAATAGTGGTCAATGAGTAAAAATCATTTATTAGATTTCTATCTTGACATGGACTAATAAGTAAAAAATCCATCTAATTAATTTTCATATTCATCCTAAATTAACAAATAATTAATAAATCATACTAAATGTTAATTATCTCCTTTAATCTCATAACATTTTAATCATTTCAAAATGTTATTCAAATTCATTTTTTTCATTACTAACTAAAAAATTAATTTCTCACAACTATGATGATCTTCTTCTAAAATAAATAACTAACTTTATTTGAATTTTACATCTACTGTATGAAAATCAAATTCCTTATTTCGATAAATTTGAGCCCATATACTAATTAATATGTTTTATACGTATGTTGTAACATTTATTTTACTTTCTATAATTCTTATTTATCATAACATAAAATTAATCTATCTCAAGAGTCTCATGTTCCCTTTTTCTCACATTAATCCATCATATTAATATGCTTCATAAGAAGAGTCTCATGTTCCCTTTTTCTCACATTAATCCATCATATTAATATGCTTCATTCTTATGTTGTAACACCTATTTCAGGTTCTATAATTCCTTATTAGTCCCTGTCTATGGCGATGCAGAGACTATTGCAATCGCTTGAGTGTATTAATCTGCGTTGATCAGTCGCTTGAGTGTTGAACTTACATTAATCCGCGTTAATCAATTTTTTTATTAGAATTTAACCAAACTTTGCCTCGGCAATTTGGATTAACTAAAATTTAAGCAAAGGTTTTTTTTGGACTTCTTATTATAAACTTCACTTCTATTGAGGCAACATTAGGCGGATATACCAACTTTATTATGCACTTCTTAGGTTAAACACTTATTTATTCATTCATTTTTTTCATATCTACATACCAAGACTAATGCTAGCATTAGTCTTTTGACATTAAATGCTAGAATAACTTTTGAGTGATATACATGGGTAAAGTTTGAAGGCTCATCGCCCCACCACTTTGCTACGATGGCCACTGGCCTCACCACGTGGCTAATCTATTTTTTCTGTAGATTCGTGCCACTTGGCTTGTTTTTGTTGTTAATTCTTGGCTAACAAGATTTTCCTTTGTTTCCATATGGCTCCCCACGACTTATCACCTTTTCATTACTAGACTAAGAATCATCGTTGTCACCATCACCTAGAATAGACATCTTCAATATTTACATTACTAGACTGAGAATCATCGTCGCCGTCATCACCTGGAATAGTCTGAGGGCACTAGGCATCTGTGTAGAGCAACCCATGACCAGACCAAGCAATGAGCACTTCTTGATAATCAAGATTCAACCACAACTTCCCATGTTGATGCCGTCCTTCTTGAACCAATCTAGGGAACAAAGAAACATGGCATTCATCTCTCTTTCTGGGCTTTCAACTTCTCCTTGAGCGGCCTCATCCTCAATGACCCAGGAATGCTCCAGAGCGCGTTGTCAGCTCCCTCCGCAATATCCTTGTTTCATGGAGAAGTTGATACCTGCGAGTAGACTGAAACTTCGTGGAGCAACTGATACATGCGAGTAGACTGAAACTTACTAGAGAAGCTCACTGGGAGAAGATTAGCACAAAGACTCACGGGGAGATGAGTGATGTAGCTCTGCTATTAGGATAAGATATTACCCACCAGAGGTGGCCAAAATGGCTGGGTTCAGTGCTGTTGAAATGGGTACTTCTTTCTTCTAAGCATAGACAGACAAGTGAACCTGTCAACATATTTCAGAGAAGAATTGGTAAGTAAAATTTATTGATTTCATGGTTCACAAATTCTAATCACCAAGAAGCAAAAAATTGTGTTCAACAAAATGCACCAGCTTCTTTTCTTTCTTTTTAGATTCATTTACTTTGTCCATATCTATTTTACTCAACCAGCTAGTCGCATAACCCCACAGTTAATTAATTAGATGATGCAAATTGCAGGAACCCTCGCTCTACTACTAGCTTGGTAGGAATAAAGCTTCAAAGCGAAGCTTGCGACTCACAGTGCACAATATGGTCTAATATCCGAGGGAAGAAAGGGAAAAAAAAATGCATAATTACACATATAGACGAAATTACCCACTATAGACCCAACAGACTCAATTCTATATGACCGGCGGTTTCGTTCGTAATGTGGGAGACGCTAGTTTGGGGGGAGGAGGAGGTCGGTGACTCGGGAGAGACAGCCACGTTTGGGGTTTACTTGGGCACTCATTTACGAGGTTTATTTTTCAAGTTGTATCACTGAATCCTTGATATTTTCAAACCATCTGAGCCACGGTAGCATATGCACCACAATGGAATAATGATTGTGTGTCTGTCAAGTACTTCCTAGGGTTGAACCCTGAATGCCACTTCTTCAAGTAGAGACCTGGAGCAGGTAGGTTCCTTTTCCAATTACTGCACTAGCATTCAATTTATTTTCTTCTATATTATGTCAGAGTAATAAAAAATCCATCAAGGTGTAGCTTCACTCGATTGGGACCAACATATAGTGAGGAGACAAGGGCAGGTCATATCACATTTACATAAGAAGAAAAGTTGGGGCATGTAGCGTTCTTGCACGCGAGGGTGCTAGGGAGTCTACTATATTGTTTTTATTATTAAATTTTTATTTCAGATTTCAATATAAAATAAATAAATAACTATATAGATATTACTTATTAAAAAAATACTAACCTTACTTGAGTATTAGTTGTACAGGGCAGGGCCGAATATGGACTAGGGCCACAGAAACCCACAAATGTATAAGCAAAATATGCATTTTTTTCCCTCTGCCACAGACTATATCCAAGGGAAAATTTGCTAAAATTCGCCATAATCAGGTTCTTCCTCATTCTCTCCAAGAAACCCTCGTACTTGATATTAACAGGCGGAAAATTGCACTCAACCCCTGGAATCACAAAGCTTGACGTTGTCTCATTTGGGATCGTACACAACCACACTTACCCACGAGTCGCTACAGGGGCGTGTTCTTGGCAACCATATGGAGTCTGGACCAAGTCAGTGAAAAAGTTGGCATTGAGAAGCAAGATGTATGCCATCATGAAAAACATGGTCGTCCCAAAAGCAGGAAATATGATCATCGACCTTGAAGTATCGACCCACCTCAGTCTTGCTCACCTTTGCATTTAATCCATCAACTAACAAATGTTTAGAAAAATTTTACGAGGGCAAAGGAGCATTGAAATATGATCATCGACCTTGAAGTATCGACCCACCTCACTCTTGCTCACCTTTGCATTTAATCCATCAACTAACAAATGTTTAGAAAAATTTTACGAGGGCAAAGGAGCATAGAAATCAATGGCGGCAAAGTAGGCAAAGTCAACTTTAGTTCAGTTGCGGCAAGGTAAATCTTAGGTTGCTGAAATCTTAGGTTGCTGAGTGGATATTGCAAGCACACAAGGACCTAATTAAACACAGGAAGTAGCTCATGGCAAAACAGAGTAAAACAAAAGAGGGTTATCGTAAATTTACTTGTGTAAGATTAATGCCATGACGCAATTAGCCACACTTTATATTATATGTCAAAACATAAAGAAATTACATTGGCTTGATAAATGAAGGCTGCAACCACGGGACTTAATTAAACACAGGAAGTAGCTCATGGCAAAACAGAGTAAAACAAAAGAGAGTTGCGGTAAATTTACTTGTGTAAGATTAATGCGATGACGCAACTAGCCACATTTTATATTATATGTCAAAACATAAAGAAATTACGTTCGCTTGATAAATGGAGGCTGCAGCTCCAAGCGAAAAACACAACAAATTTACTGTGATTTACCCATTTGTAAAACTCGGTAAAACTGGTTTTCACGCGCCCACCAAAATCTCCTCCACGACTTTCTCCTCACTACCTCATAGACTCTCACTCTCTAACATGCCCAACATGCCCAACATTACAAATGACTTTACTTGCATATTTATCTTAACATACAAATTTGAAATTAATTACATGACAAAGAAAATATTTAATATCCAATATGGGTGAATTTACATAGTAAATTATTTTATGAACTTGCAGGTGTTCTGGAGTGTGAGCAACAGTAGCGGAATGAATGCTTGTCCATACTTATTTATTAAACTTCATTAAATGCTTTAAACTATGTGATGTGTTGCTGAATGGTCCACTCTGAACTTCTGTTCTGACTTCTGTCCTTATGCCTGCAAACAAAAATGCAACTCTGCAGTGGTTGATTGGGAAAGAATGGTGTTTGTCAGTGTGTTAAGGTGGTGGTTGGGATTATTATTTTCAACACTCCCCCTTAATAAAAACTGCCGCCATTGACAATTCCCAAACAAAACTTTCACGTGCTAATGGCTTTGTGAAAATATCGTCAAACTATTCCTGTGACTTGTGACTTGCAGTGCTGCAACACAATTTCATCATTGTTAATCAACTCTCTAATAAAATGATATTTAGCATCAATATGCTTGGTCCTCTTGTGAAAAACGAAATTCTTTGATAATGCAATTGCGGATGTGTTATCACAGAAAATAGTTGTCACTCCCTCTTGGTCGCGAAGAAGATCCCTCGACATCCTTTTCATCCAAATTGTCTGACATGTTGATGTTGTTGCGGCGACATATTTAGCTTCTGTTGTTGACAGTGACATTATTAGCTGCTTCTTGGAAGCCCATGAAATGGCTCCAAAACCCAAATGAAAAACATATAAATGGCGTGCTCTTTTTGTTGTCAACGCTTCCTGCCGAATCACTGTTAGTGTAACCAACCACCCTCAAATCGCTTGTTGCGGTGTACAAAACTCCATATTGTTTTGTCCCATTTACATACCTTAGAATTATTTTTGTTGCTTGCCAATGTGTGTCCTTGGGTGTCTCCATGAACCTCTACACCAAACTCACTGGATACATTATATCCGACCTAGTGGCAGTTAAATACATCAAGCTACCTATCATGCTTTTGTATAATGTTGGATTGACATTGCTACTGCAATATTCTTTGCTCAACTTCAACCCCATGATAGTTGGGGTTGGTGCGGGTTCGTTGTTCTGCATTTTAAACCTATCCAAAATGTCTGCTACATACTTTGCTTGAGAAATAAAAATTCCATTTTTTGTTTTCTTTACTTCTATGCCCAAAAAATATCTTATCAATCCCAAGTCAATCATTTCAAATTCATTCTTCATGACTTGTTTGAAATCAACGATGAGGAAATCATCACTGCCTGTAAAAATCAAATCATCTACATATAAGACAACAATGAGAATCTTACCCTCTCTTTGATGTAGAGGGCAGGCTCACTGTCACATTTGTCGAAACCATTGTCCAACAAGTAGGCATCTATCCTACTGTACCATGCACGCGGTGCTTGCTTCAGCCCATAAAGAGCTTTCCTCAACTGATACACTTTGTCTTCTTTTCCTTCTACCTCATAACCAGGCGGTTGTGCAACATACACTTCCTCTTTCAACACTTCATTCAAGAATGTTGACTTTACGTCCATTTGATACACTTTACACTTATGATGTGCGGCAATCGCCACAACTGTACACACCATCTCCATCCTCGCGACTGGTGTAAACGTCTCTGAATATTCTCTTCTATGTTGCTGCTTGTATCCTTTGACAACTAGCCTTGCTTTGTGCCTTTCAATATTTCCCTCAATGTTGCTTTTGGTCTTATAGACACGCTTCACTCCAACCTGTTTTCCTTGAGACAAGTCCACTAACTCCCATGTGTCATTCCTTTCTATTGCTTCTATTTCTTCCTCCATTGTCGTAACCCATTTTTCATCTTTGACTACATCTTCAAAATGGATTGGGTCATCTACATGACAAAACAAAGCAAATAATGAATTCAAACCAACATTGCTATGAACCTCATCTTGTTCTTAAATTTCATTTAAATTTCTGAATTTTGGTCTTCTTATGCTTGGTGAAGATGGGCTTGACATGTCACTTGGTGTTGCGCTTTGTGGCGTGCTTGGAGAAGCACTTTCTTGACTGTGTGACGCTATCCTATTATTTGTTGATGGTGTTCCTTATTGCCTATTTTGTTGCGCATGAATAGGTGTAGAGGGAGTCACTGTTGAGGAATTTCTTGCTGCTGTAAATTCCTCTTTGTCTTCATGTGATATACATGCTTTCACATTGACTATATTCTCTAAGCTTCCATCCCATGCTTCCTCTTCTATGAACTACACATCTTTGCTGTTATGACCTTCTTGGTTAATGTATTGTAGAGTTTATATGCCTTGGATTCATCATTGTATCCAACAAATATACATTTCTTCCCCTCGCTATCCAACTTCTTCCTCAACTCGTCCGGGACATGTGCATACGCCACACACCCAAATACTCTCATGTGAGTGACATTATGCTTTCTTCCACTCCATGCCTCTTCAGCATCTACGTTCTGGATGCTTTTGGTTGGACATCTATCTAAGATATATGCTGCACAAGCGACATTTTCAACCCAATAATCATTTGGGAAATTCTTTGCCTTCAACATACTCCTTTCCATTTCCATAATGGTATTATTCTTCCTTCTGCTACACCATTTTGCTGAGGTGTATACCTTGTTCTAAATTACTTGTGAATTCCACACTCCCTACAAAATCGAAGGAAGTCATTTGAGATGTATTCGCCACCTATGTTAGTCCTAAGGACTTTGATGTAGTGTCCACTTTGCTTCTCAACAAGAGCCTTATATTGGTGAAAGTGCTCAAACACTTCACTTTTCTATTTTAGGAGATAGACCCATGTCTTCCTTGTGTGATTAGCTATGAAGGTCAATATATAGTAGCTGCCACCAATTGATGGTGTCTGCATTGGTCCACATAAATCTGAGTGGAGAATTTCCAAAGGTGCCTTTGCCCTTACTGACTTTCCTGCTGGAAATGTCTCTCTATGTTACTTGCCCAAGATACATCCTTCACATAGGTTGTCCGATTTTTCTATGAGTGGTAGTCCCTTCACCATGCATTTCCTATGCAGCAAATTCAAACCTCCAAAGTTGGGATGTCCAAATCTCAAATTCCATAACTAGTTTTCATCTTTGACCTCTGCTTGAAAGTTTACCTTTGTGACAACTCCATCTTTTCTTCCATCCTCTTATGAGTTCATTGAGAGTTGTGCTTGTGCACCTTCTTCTTTCAAATTAGATCTTATCTTTAAGGGAAAAATTCTATTGTTTGTTATCTGAACCTTTGCAATTAGTTGTCTTCTTGGAGGCCTATCCAAAACTGTACATACATCATTCTTGAAAAAAACATTGTAGCCCTTTTGCATGAGCCGTCCAATGCTTATGAGTTTATGCTTCAGACCGGGGACAAAGTAAAGATATGAGATGTACTTCTTCTCCCCCCTCTTTGTTAGGATATTAGCTCTTCCTTTTCCCATGACAGAGATTTTTCTATCAGTCCCTACTGTCAATTCAAATTTCATACTTTCATCTAGATTGGAAAACATTTCTATGTTCCCTGACATGTGGTTGTTACACCCTGAATCTAAATACCATATATCACTTTGTTTTTCTTATGCCTCATTACAAGCTAAAAACATGCTTTCATGGTTCTGATTTTCTTTTGTGAAATTTACACTTGTTTTGTTACCTATGTCATATTGCTTCTTCCTATATTCATTTGCATAATGACCATACTTGTTGCAGTAATGACATTGAACTTGAGATTTATCATACATTTGACCTTGTGCTTGATTTTGGCTTGGGCCTTGACTTGGAATTTGATTACTGCACCTTCCACTTGAGCTTGAAGGGTTGCTTCTTCCACCTCTGTGTGGTCTTCTTCCTCTTCCTCTAGCATAAGATCTTCCTCTGCCTCGAGCTTGACCAAAGGAAACTTGTGTCTTAAAGGAATGCTCCAATGAGGATCTTATTTCTCTATTTAGTCTATGTTCATGAGAAATCAATGATGCTTGAAGCTCATCCAGTGAGAACTATGAGAGATCCTTTTTCTCTTCTATGGCCACAACAATGGCATCAAACCTTGTTGGCAAGCTTCTCAAAACTTTCTCAACTATTCTTATTTCTTCAAGTGTTTCACCATGAGATCTGATTTGAGTAACCAACCCAATTACATGTGTAAAAAATGAGTCTACATTCTCAGACTCTTTCATACAAAGTGTTTCAAAATATCTTCTCAACATTTGCAGCATTTTTGTCTTGACTTTTTCCATGCCTTGAAAGGTTGTTTGGAGGGTTTCCCATGCTTGCTTGGACTACGTTGCTGCTGCAACCCTTGGGAAAATACTTTCATGAACTGCTTGGAAAATATAGAACAGGGATTTTGAATCCTTCTTCCTATTGTGCCTTAACAAATCTCTTTCTGCTTGAGACATGGCATTGTATGCTGCTGCATCTGCTAGTTCTGGAAAACCATTCTCTACCAAATCCCAAATGTCTTGAGACGAAAACAGGGCCTTCATTGTTAAAGCCCAATAATCATAGTTTTTTCCATTAAACTGAGATATCTGAGGATTAGTCAAACTTGTGCTTGATGTTGCCATTTCTGAGTGTGAATAAAACTTTATCCCTGTTGGTAAATTCGCTCCAAAGGAGAAAACAATCTTCCCTCAAAACAATTTTCAATTGCTAGTAAAAAACACTTGTTTTTACACTAACAATATTTAACCCGTTCTGATACCATGTTAGAAAATTTTTACGAGGGAAAAGGAGCTCAGAAATCAGTTGCGGCAAAGTAGGAAAAGTCAACTTCATTTGTGGCAAGGTAAATCTTAGGTTGCAGAGTGTATATCACAACCACACAAAGACTTAATTAAAGGTAGGAAGAAGCTCACGACAAAACAGAGCAAAACAAAAGAGGGTTGCGATAAATTTACTTGTTTAAGATTAATGCCATAACACAACTAGCCACACTTTATATTATATGTCAAAACATATAAAGAAATTACATTCGTGTGATAAACGGAGGTTGCAGCTCCAAGTGAAAAACACAACAAACTTACTACACTTTACACATTATTGGGTGGTGGAGTAAACTTCTGTATAACTCCGTAAAACTGGTTTTCACATGCCCATCAAAATTTCTTCCACAATTTTCTCCTCACTACCTCACAGACTCTCACTCTCTAACATGCCCAACATGCCCAACATTACAAATGAATTTTACTTGCATATTTATCTTAACATACAAATTTGACATTAATTACATGACAGAGAAAATATTTAATACACAACATGGGCGGATTTACATAGTAAATGGTTTTCTGAACTTTTACTTGTGGAGTGTGGGAAACACTCGGGGAATGAATGCTTGCCCATACTTAATTATTAAACTTCATTAAATACTTTAACTTTTGTGATGTGTTGCTGAATGGTCTGCTCTGAACTTCTATTCTGACTTTTGTCCTTCTACCTACAAACAAAAATGCAACCATGCATTGGTTAACTTGGCAAGCATGGTCTTTGTAAATGTGTTAAAGCAGTGGTTGGGATGCGCAACTGTGCAGTGGTTGATTGGGAAAACATGGTCTTTTTCAGTGTGTTAAAGTGGTGGTTAGGATTATTATTTCCAACAACAAATTGAATCGCCACCCAAATTTCGTCATTCTTATTGCAAGCATGAAGACACACGCCAATGTTTAGTTTCTATGTGTACCCTCTGTTGATGCCAAAAGCCTTGAGGAATCCCACACTCCAATTACATATAGAAAGTGTTGATGAAAAAAGCCTTCAGGAATCCCACACTCCAATTACATTTAGAAAATTGTTATGGTTGTGATACTAGCAAAAGCCCAAAAAAAAATCATAGTTTTTGTAAAGCCCCATTTTGACTAAATTGCATAATTTACAACGGAAAACTAATGAATAAACAAGAGAACAAGAGTGGTTCTCTAGGTCACTTGTGCTCCTCAGGCAGGTCGCTTGTGCTCCTTAGTGAACACGCATGATGATCTTATGGTCGTTGATTAACAAGAGAACATGCATGAAATGTTTTACGACAGGCCAAAAAAGTGGTCACTAAATGGCCCCCAATTGTATTTTATAATGGAGTAGTCTAACTAGGTGGAGGAATTGCCCAGTTTTCGTCGCTGCCCAGAAAAATGTCCAGAAAAATGTCTGGCTTCGGCCATCGACAATTCCTTTGCCCTCCTCCGCCCTCCACCACCCTCTGCGAGCTCCATCACCCTTTGCCACCTTTTCGCATTAAATTCCTAATTTGATCGGATCAGAGCTGGTCTGACAAAATTCGCTCCGTGAAGAGTTCATGCGCGTTCCAATTCGAAATTTTGCAAACCGTGGGCTGCTCCCCTGACCAACTTGACTTGGCCCCTATAACTCACTCACTCCCGAGCTCGACTCGGTGCCCGCAACTTACTAGAAAACTCACTCCCGGGCTCTGTAGCTCACCACCCAGGCGACATGACCTTTAGGTTCATTCATTGTTTTTCAACAATTCTAAAATATGGCTTATGGGTTATTTTTTGTTTGCATAGTTCCTTCCATGGATGAATATAAAGCTACTCTGTATCTATATCTTCTGAATTATCCGCCATTGTTAAAGCCTTTCTAATGGGCTTAATGTTGAACCCGAGCTTGAACTTCTTTGGGAAAATACATCTGAAAGTAAAAGGGTCCTTTAGTGTCATTATTCTCTGTAAATGCCGCAAAATCTTTAATTTCAGAGTGATTCTAGGTCCGCGAAACTGAGGGAAACAAAAAAACAAACTGCACCACACAAACAGAATGTCGAAGCTGATGCCTGAGATGAACTCCCTCCTCACATGCCATGACTTTATGCTATGGATGCCCACAAAATAGAATCATGGCTGCCTCTGTTAAAAGGCTTGGGGGCATCAAGGGGATATCATTCTTAGAAAAAATGAGTGGAGAGAAGAAGAATTTGGGAGGCAGGAGGAATGTAACTGTGATGGCCTCTGTTGCTTTTCTTGGGATGAAAGAGCAGTATGAGACTTTGAGATTGAGCCCTGGGGATTTTGAAAAAGATGTGAAGATAGCTTACCGTCACCTTGCGTTGTAGGTATGCAAGTACCCATTTGAATCTATTTGAATCTATGTCTCTTACTTTCAAGATAAGATATTTTCAATAAATCTTCCATTTCTGAAGCAAATAGAAAAAGAGATACAGGTTTGAAATAGAAATTGAAAATGCTAGACTTCACACATTCTTGACAATTTTTAAGAAATTTTTTCTGGAAATATCCTTGGTCATATAGAATGCGAGAAAACATTAATATTGCACTCATAAGTTGATATAATATAGTTACAGTATCATCCGGATGTTTGCAAAGGAGATGAGCGTGGGGTTCAATTTCATAAGATCTATCAGGCTTATGAGGTAAACTACCTGCGTAAGAGTAATCTTTATCTATATGCATTTTCATTCTGTAATATGGGATTCTTATGCAGGCCCACGATTTTTTGATTGTTGTTACTTTTGTGATAATCAGCATACTTTAATGTCCAGTTTAGCAAAGGCAAAGCAACGAAGTTATTCTAGTGATTACTCTGTGGAGGGCGTGATGGGAATCAATAACGATTATTGGGATGAGTGGGAAGAATGGATGGGATGGGAAGGAGCTGGAACCCTTTATTATTCCTCTCCTATAAACATTTATGCTTGATGAAATCTTCATCATAGACTGTGTAGGTGGCTATTGGTCGGCCTTGCAAACAGTTATGGCCTCTCCATGACAGATCCCATGTTGACTGTTATGGGCTATCTATAAAGTTCTTGCTATTGGCAGAAAAACAACTGCCTTAGAAAGCCCATAAAGCTTCTTCATTCATCTCTTGGAAATACAATATGTTCTTCTACCTGTATACTTGATTTTATTTCTCTTCCATTGGCTCCCACAACACAAAGGACTTACCGATCCAGATGAAGCAACAGCTTTCCGAGTTGTCTTTGTTTTAGTGAGTCATTTGATCTGGTCATGGGTGCTGATTATTACTACTTGTACATATGTTCTGTTCATTTATATTCTCAACTACTTGTACATACCTGCGGGATATCTCTCTGGACCATGTGATTATTATGGGGTTTTGCTCTTCATTAAAGTGCTCCTAACTATTCTTCCTGTAATTTGTAATGACATTCATTTAATGGAAACCATTATTTTGATTAAAAGATCTTTGATCATTGCGATGAAATGCTACCATTTGATTACATAATGCAAAATTTCTACATATTTGATCCTTGAGACAAAATGAAACCGTTTCATTCCATAATGAACTTTTCTATTGTATATCATCCTAAACAAGGCATTATTCTAGGCTGGACTCTGCAACTCTTTGTAAAGATGGATTACACTAGGTAAACAATGATAATGGTACAATGGAGATAGAAACAAACAAGAGTGGAGCATCTCATTAGCTAGGGAGTGATCATTCTGTAAGTCATATCTTGTTTCATGGATCTTCTTGTACTCTAGAAATAATTATTTTGAACTTGTGTATGCTAATCTGTCTAGGATTGCAAGGGATAATATGCTTCTACCAGAAGTGAAAAGGTTTGGGATGTTATCGCACACAACTATCATTTCTGCGTTGAGCATCGATGTCGAACAAAAATTAGTATATATGTTGCAATTTCCAGACAAACTACTCCAAAACTTTTGACAAGGTAAATGATCTTGCACAATTTATGTTGAAAATGCATCATCTTGTTCCTTCATGGGGTTGCCATATTGTTTGTCTTGGATCAAAGAATTGAATTATTCCATAAAATTTATTGTATTTCAGTTTGTTGCTACGCAATTTTTGACAGTTCAGACCGCGAAAGAAGTATAATAGATTTAAAGCTGCAGTAAAGTTCTTAGGAGAAATCAAATGCTCCCAATTCAAGCTCCTACCAACTCAGACTCTGTAATCAATATTACCAGCTATGTGTACTCTAATAGATTAATCCTTTTCCACAAAAATGTTGTTGCTTTGATTTCCTTCATCTAAGGTCTCTTTCAAGCTACCCTTCAATATCATTTTAATTTTACGGAAAACATGGAACATGCTTATCATTTGGGTTACTAACGATATCTATTTCATGTATTTTAATTGATACACAGTCACATCATGGCACTTTAAGATCACACTTTTTACTACTCCATTAGGAACAATTAGAACATATTTTTCTTTTATGGGAATTTATACAAAAAATTCATAAACAGGAAAACTTTACTATGGCCATATATATATATAGAGTTGCTTCTTGATTTGAGTTCAAATTTTTACAAATCATAACTTTTTGAGTGAATAGAATTAACCACTGCGATAGTTAAAGAGGCACACCAGAGGCTAGAGAGCATAATAGCTCAAAGAAAGGAGTAGCGAATCCAATACATTTCATAAGTCAATAGCCTTAAAAGTTCTTTGGCTCAAATCTGTCCACTTCAATCAACAAATATATGTGTCCCTTCTTGGCATACTTTGTGAAACCTTTTACCAGTCTCTTAAAGATTATTCTTGTAGACCTCAAATAACACCAACCTTAGGTGATGTGACAAGTAAATGATTAGGAATAGGGGGAAAAATAGAAACAATCCCCCAAAAAATTATTGACCTCACTTACCCCTCATAAATAGGAAAATAAGAGAGTTCATTCATACATTCATTCATCACACTTGCATTAGAGATGTGAGGAGTGGAGTGCGTTATTTCCTCTCTCTTGTGTATCCTCTTTGTATTATCTCCCTTTTTCTTTTTGCACAAGAGTTCTTGGAGAGTTCAAGGGATATTTTAAGGTGAGGGTTTCACCTTAAAAATGCAAAGATGCTATGGTTTTTAATAAATCATAGAGGGATAAAGATAAAATTGTTCATGTAGCTCTTGTTGGAGAAGAAGACTAGGTTTTTAGAAGCCTCATAGCTACTTGTTATGTGCGCGAAGAAGAGAGGGATGCACTTTGCTTGGGCTAAGAAGGACTTGCCAAAGATGATGCTAGCTTGTTGAGCATTCTTGGTGGATTGGCCAACTCATGTTAGAAGTGATTCCTAGTTGGGAGGAGTTGGTGGCCAGGGTTTCAAGGTATCCATAGCTATACTTTGGAAAACTTGATATTGTACCAACTTGTGATATGCTAAGTATGTGAATGTATTTCATTTATTATATATTAATGAATTGTTTTGATTGCCTAATCGTTGTGTACTCTCAAATTTGATTTTCAGCTTGTATTGTTGTATTTTTGACTAGGTAACTTACAACACTTGCGGTTCATGTGGATTCAATATAACATAGGGCTTAAACTATTAAGAGATTTTAACATATATCATGAAGATAAGTGTGACATGTTCAATGATATGAACTTTGTTGTAATAAAATTATTTCATATCCATTATATGCATGAAAATTGAGTTGTGACTTCTTGACATTGAAGTACAATCTTTTCTCTTGAACTGCATGGTGATTAGGATTCACTATTACAATTAAATATTCTAAATCAACCCTAAGATTGAAACCTCTCAAAAATTTCCTACGAGCAGAGAATTCAAGTGCAGGAGTATGAGATGGCATTTATCGACCCACATACATGTGTCACCTCTTTCCATCTAAAGCCATATACCTACAACAACCCTACAACTTGAATGACATTGAATCCTTTGCATCATGGCCCTTGTACCTGTGGCATTGATGTTTAGAATTGGCAACATTTATCAATGGAGAATTTGGGCTATCTAGTGTTCTTGATTTCCTCTAGTGAATATGGATTTCAATGGTAATTTCTTACCTGCTCTTCAACCCTATCTACTCCTTACGCTAGTTAATCCCTTCTTCCATCATCTCTTTATGTTCAACTTATTTTCCTTCCCCTTAATGGCTCTTTGCCTAGGCCATAGGGGTTGATCTCCAACTCGTCAAATTCATGTAGAATTGAAAAGCCATGGAGGTAGCTAAATCTTTTCATCGAGTTGTGTTCTTTGGCATCCCAAATAAAACTCAAGTTGTTGGAGGCAAAAGTAAATTCTAAGAGAGCTTCTCTCTGGGCAAAGAACATTAGCACACATGCCATAATTTATCCTCAATTTGGGCACCAATCGCACATGTGACTTAAAATTTTCAAGACATTGGAATTATATTGCCACATCAAGTTCTTTGTGGCTCACACTCACTCTAGATAGGAAGTTGAGAATATGGACCTTTGTTTGGATCAGTCGAAAAAGAAAGGTTGGCTTCTCCTCACTCTCTGTCCCGGACTTATAAAAAAATATGGAGGAGTTCTAGTTATTGATACAAGAACATCCCATTAATATCTCAATTAATGACTCAACCAAATTGGTTCTCCAAATTCTTAGTTTTATGTTTTCATGCATGGCCTTTCAAGCTCTGTGTCTCTCATTTTGTTTTACACACTTAAGTCCTCTAATATAATGGTTTTAGATTCCATTTTGGCAAACCCACCTTTCAAAACAAAATGTATTTCTCATGCCGTACTTTATGCAGTCTAGTTTCCTCAAAGCAAGTTTTTAACACTTATCAATTAATCTATGCCTTGCCGAAGCTACAGCTCAAACTTTCAATTTCAAGCATTTTAAGAGGCAGGGCAGAGCGAATAGTTTAAATGTTCTATTTACTTGTCTGAATTTCTACTAATAAAACATATATCTTACAGTCCTGCCCCACCTTTAAGGGGTTTAAAAAGAAGAGAGTACTCTCCAAAAATTAGAAAACCTTTAATATAAGATGAAATTTTAAAATTTACATTAAGAATTTGATTATGAAATTTCCTCAATCCCTACAAATCCGTCCATTAAAGGGCATTTTACAATTTGGATTTCCAAAAAATGGAAATAGTCTCAACCAAAAATTTCAGTTATACGCTAATCAGTAATGTTGCTGGTCACTTACACTCACCTGGTTTCAGAGATAACAACTACCAGAGGTTGAGTTTCTTCTTCCGGATCTATCAGATAAGTAGTTTTAGTGCCACCCCATTGTTTGCCACTCTTCGTTGCCACATCTATAACATGGAAACTTTGCCTGCTTCAATTGTCCTTATTAACTTTGCCAGTGTTGCACAGTTCAGATCTCTCTTGTTATAGGATCTAGGCATCGGTGCTCCACTCCATCACTCCACAATTATAGCCCCAAGCATAATTTGTCAGGAATTACCCTAGATTTGTCACGGTAACAATCTATAAAGAAAATAATCAAAACTAATTGATTGAATATATCTCAGTACCATATGAAACCTATAAAATCAACATTAATGTTAAAACTTAACAACATTTGAATTCTACAAATACAGTCAGGGATTTCCTATAGTTCCATCCTAGAATAATGCCTTGTTCAGGATGATATACAATAGAAAAGTTCATTATGGAATGAAACGGTTTCATTTTGTCTCAGGGATCAAATATGCAGAAATTTTGCATTATGTAATGAAACGGCGGCATTTCATCGCAATGATCAAAGATCTCTTAATCAAAATAATGGTTTCCATTAAATGAATGTCATTACAAATTACAAGAAGAATAGTTAGGATCACTTTAATGAAGAGCAGAACCCCATAATAATCACATGGTCCAGAGAGATATCCCACAGGTATGTACAAGTAGTTGAGAGTATAAATGAACAGAACATATGTACAGGTAGTGATAATCAAGACCCATGACCAGATCAAATGACTCACTAAAACAGAGATAACTCAGAAAGTTGTTTCTTCATCTGGATCAGTAAGTCCTTTGTGTTGTGAGAGACAATGGAAGAGAAATAAAATCAACTATACAGGTAGAAAAACATATTGTATTTCCAGGAGATGTATGAAGAAGCTTTATGGGCTTTCTAAGACAGTTGTTTTTCTGCCAATAGCAAGAAATTTATAGCTATCCCATATTAGTCAACATGGGATCCGTCATGGAGAGGCCATAACTGTTTGCAAGGCTGGCCAATAGACACCTACACTGTCTATGATGAAGATTTCATCAGGCATATATGTTTATATGAGAGGAATAATCAAGGGTTCCAGCTCCTTCCCATCCCATCCATTCTTCCCACTTGTCCCAATAATGGTTATTGATTCCCATCACACCCTCCACAGAGTAATCACTAGAATAGCTTTTCTGCTTTGCCTTTGCTAAACTGGACATTAGAGTCTGCTCATTATCACAAAAGTAATAACAATCTGAAAATCGTGGGCCTGCATAAGAATCCCATATTATAGAATGAAAATGCATATAGATAAAGATTACTCTTAGGCAAGCAATTTACCTCATAAGCCCGATAGATCTTGTGAAATCGAACCCCACGCTCATCTCCTTTGCAAACATCCGGATGATACTGTAACCAGATTATATCAACATATGAGTGCAATATTAATGTTTTCTGACATTCTATATGACCAGAGATATTGACAGACAATTTTTCTTAAAAATTCTCAAGAATGTGTGAAGTATGACTTTTTTAATTTCTATTTCAAACCTATATCTCTTTTTCTATTTGCTTCAGAAAAGGAAGATTTATTGAAAATATCCTATCTTGAAAGTAAGAGACATAGCTTCAAATGGGTACTTGCATACCTGCAACGCAAGGTGACGGTAGGCTCTCTTCACATCTTTTTCAGAAGCCCCAGGGCTCAATCTCAAAGTCTCATAATGCTCTTTCATCCCAAGAAAAGCAACAAAGGCCATCACAGTTACATTCCTCTTGCCTCCCAAATTCTTATTCTCTCCTCTTTTTTTCTAAGAATGATATCCCCTTGACGCCCCTAAGCCTTTTAATAGAGGCAGCCATGATTCTATTTTGTGGGCAGCCATAGCATCAAGTCATGGCGTGTGAGGAGGGAATTCATCACAGGCGTCAGCTTCAACATTGCATTTGCATGGTGCAGTTTGTTTGTTTCCCTCGGTTTCGCGGACCCAGAATCACTCTGAAATTAAAGATTTTGCGGCATTTACAGAGAATAACAACACTGAAGGACCCTTTTACTTTTAGATGTATTTTCCCAAAGAAGTTCAAGTTGTAGTTCAACGTTAAGCCCACTGGAAAGCTTTAACAATGGCGGATAATTTAGAAGATACAGATACAGAGTAGCTTTATATTCATCCATGGAAGGAACTATGCCCACAAAAAATAACCCATAAGCCATATTTCAGAATTGTTGAAAAAATAAATTCGATGAATGAAGCTGAAGGTCACGTCGCCTGGGTGATGAGCTGCAGAGCCCGCGAGTGAGTTTTCTGGTGAGCTACAGGCACCGAGTCGAGCCCGAGATTGAGTGCAATGTAGGGGAAAGTCGAGTTGGTTAGGGGGGCAGCCCGTGGTTTGCAAAATTTGGAATTGGAACACACATTAACTCTACGCGGCGCGAATTCTGTCAGACCAGCTCCAATCCAATCAAATCAGGAATTTAATACAGAAAGGTGGCAGAGCTCATAGAGCGTGGCAGAGGGCAGAAGAGGGCGGAGGAATTGCCGACGGCCAGAGCTGGACATTTTTCCGGGCGGCAACAAAAACGGGCAATTCCTCCGCCTGGTTAGATTACTCCTTTTATAATTGATCAATTACCTTTTTAGCGGTGTGCTTCTCCATGTGTAAAAGGGAAATAATATTAAATGAAATAGTATTAAGATGTATGGAACTTTCTCTATTTAGAAATTAGACATTATAAACAGGTGTCCATATTTTTGGATAGCGTGGCCATTTACAACTCCCTTTTGAATTGATAAAAGGGGGTGGTCAAGTTACTTCTCTACTCGATCCCTCAAGAATGGAATTATTAATGCTATGACCTAGATAAGATTGACTTAACATTGACATTCTTGTATGCAAAATAATGATGGCTACTACTACTAAGAAACGAGGGGTTGCTGGATTGATTTGGCTGGCTCTCGCCCCCTGGCGAGAGCAAAAGGCTACAGGTTCGCTCGTCTTCGTTTCCCATGCATGGCTGCCACATGCTCATATCGTCTGAGGATGAGGGTCGGTGATACGTCCAATTATAATCAGCGCCTACATATCGTCTGAGGATGAGTGTCACGGCCCCAAGCCTACGGTGGTCTTTCAACCGTGCCCGCGAGGTGCGGCACAACCGAACACTTTCTTTTTAACAATACTCGTGCACATGGACTACGCCTAAATTCACTTTCTCCTACTTAGTTTTTGATTCTCAACCAAGTATAATTAAGTTATCCTTTATATCAATGAACACTCATACTTATTCATTATAAATAGCAATTATAAAAGAAGGCAACAATTTCACGATATAAAGGGGAGGGGCAACTCCCTGCAATATGAGTCTGCCCAACAATATATTATACAATCTTTCGTTTTTACAATGCACAAGTTAAATCTTGGGAAACCCCAAATTTACACTTAGCCAATTTTTCACAACTTCGGCAAACTCGGTTGCCCAGCTCGTCGGCACCTCTGCACGGTCGGCGCACGACTCACCAACCCTATGTTCACCTCATCGCACCGTCGTGTCATTTGCCCAACTCGGGCACACCTTCAAGTCGCCACACACGGGTGCCTCTAACCGAGACACACCTCTGTTCACAACCCAACACTTCACCGTTTTGTCGTGCACGGCGTGCCCTCACCCGGCCGCCTGTCCGCACGTCCACCCGTTCACCCATTCAACTTCACCCAAGTCGCTGCACAAATTCACCCGGGTCGCCACATGACTTCACCCGGTTCGCCCGAACGACCTCACCCGGGTTGCCACACGACCTTGCCCGGGTCACCCAAACGACCTCCCACGGGTCGCCACACGACCTCGCCCGGGTTGCCCGAACGACCTACCCGAATGACTGTCCGAACAACCTTCCTGAACGACTTGCCCGAACGACTGTCTGAACGACCTGCCTAAACGACCTGCCCGAATGACTATCCGAACGACCTGCCTGAACGACTGTCCAAACGACCTGCCTGAACGACTTTCCTGAATGACTTTTCTGAACGACTGCCCGAACAAGTTTTCTGAATGACTGTCCGAACGAGTTTCTCGAATGACTTTCCTGAACGACTGTCCGAACGAGTTTCCCGAACGACCGTCCGAACGATTTTCCCGAACGACTGTCTGAACAACTTTTCTGAATGAGTTCTCACCCGAATTCTGCCCGTCGTGCGGGCTCATCCACACACTTTAGAACCCCTTGTTCGAACTTGTTGATCAAATGCTTGATGTTCGTTTGCCTCCAAACGCCCTCCAATATATACAGGTGGGTGGCGGGTTGTGTCACTCGGCCAACCCACACCAAACGCTCGGCTGACTCGTTCATAATGTGTTGTCTTGCCCGGAGGATGGTTGGCCTGCCCAACTCATGGGACCGCCACCTCAACTCGCCCAACACCTTATAAACTCGCCCAAGGTTCATTTCGTTTCATGTTTCGCACGCACTTCGCATGGTGGAGTTTCCCTGCCCGTCGCACGAACCGGAGGTCCTGACATCCTCCCCCACTGGAAGTCATTGTCGTCCTCGACAATATGTCATCCCGGCAACCATCTGTCACCAAGATCATCCATACCAAGGTATACACCCCATTGGTATGTCATACATCGGAAATCATCTCAATCCATGACCATCGACCACCCTGTCACAATCTCCACATGTTGCTCTCCATCGTGGAAGGCTGGCCCCTCCATCTCAAGCTACATGCCCACTGCAACATATCGTGTCGACCTCATCATGTGTCGTCCTCATGTGAACTACTGCCATGATACTCCAACACAATGCTAACACATCTCTGTACATGCCGGCCCCCATGTCTGAACTAGTCGGGTAGCTAATCCAACTGTCACGCTCAAAGCATGAGAATGCACATCCTCATGCCACCATCAGTCGTTTCTCTGAACATCCTATCACATCATCAACTCAATCAAGAATCCATCCATATAAGTATAAGCCATGCTCATGAAGTAGTCCTCATCTCATCTGCAACATGTTATCCAAAGTAGTTGAGTCTAGGCTCAACCCATGCCCAAGTGTTGCCACCAAGGCATCATCATCATCGTAACTCCATCACTCCAAAGTGTCTCATATCGATCCTCCACATCAAGTCACTCTTTCAAGCCATTCCCATACATGTACTTGAAAGTATGCACCCCATCCTACATCAAAGTCTCTAACCTCAGCTCCTCAATGCATTAGATCCTCCAAGTCCACCATATATGAAGTCCCCAAAAGTCACAACAATCTCATGTCACCATGAGCTCCATAAGCCATCCACAACCAACATCTCAGCAAGCATATAAGTCTCGGCCCAAAGGTCTCTGCAATATGCCTCAGCTCTCCATGTAGTAAGAATGCCCTATAGTCTACTCACAACTCCATCCAAGTCCATGGCCTTGTTGTACAAGAGAGCACAACCTCTCCCTCGGCTCATAAGTATAAGTCTCCATGTCACACTAGCAAATCCACCTACACAACATCCCTTCTTTGGCACTCCTCATTGGATGCCCATAAATGACACCTCTACAAGTGCTCATGCAAAATGTCCCTGCATAAGACTGCCATGCTCCATGTCTCCAACCTGATTTCCATGACTAAGTTGCCCATGTATTCCAACCAAGTAGACCCATCACAATAATCGGTCATCCTCATCCAAGTCTGCGATCTTCGGTCTAGTGAACTCGGTCACCCAACCATATCATCATCACATGAGTCTCTCCATCATAGCTCCTCCACCAAAGGTTCCACCAAGACTTGCTCTTTGTCTCGACCATGAGAAGTCCACCCAAGCAACTCAAGTGTGTGCCCTCCAATCTGTCCATGAGTCATGTCGGGCACTTAGCCATGTGGCTAAAGCATGACCCAATCCTCCACAATGATCATCAAGTTCCACCCTTGTCACGGGCCTTTGTACCTTCTACCATAAGGTCACAAACAACCCCAAGAAGTCTTGCAACAATTAACAATCCTTGCTTCTCCATACAAGGTCTTATCATAAACATCCATGGTAAGATGCTCCCTAGCATCGGAAAACTAGCTTTGCCCTCCCCTGCATACGGTCCATCTACTAAATGCTCAAATGAAACACAAGTATCAATACTTACTTCATCATCATCATCATGAGGTTCCTCCATGAGAGTATCCTCATCCACACATGTCTGCAAACTGCATGATCCTTGTCCAACTTGATCAATCTTAAGCTCATCCTCCATCATGATCATGTCTGCAACATCTTCAACTATCATGGCTTCATCTTCCTTGTTTGCACAATCTGCAACTTCATCTTGCTCCATTGTCCATCCAAGTTTAAGAAGCTCATCTTCAACATTCTTTTCCAAGACTGCAAGCTCCTCTCGAATCCGTGGATTCTCCTCTTTCATCCACTTCAACCTATATAAGGTAAGCAAGAGCTTCCCTTCGCATTCTTCCAAACCTGCCATGCCTTGTACTTCGTCTTCCCTGGTTCGTACTTCGTTTGGTCCAGAGACGCCCAAACCGTGTATACCTTCCCACACGCAATCCCATTTTCCCACCTCACAAGTGCCCAAATCGTATGACCAGCACGTAGTACCGCCTACCCAAATCTACAACACCCGGTTCTAACCTTTACCAGCTTCACCAAGTTCCTGCAACCATGAACCAACCCTTGTTCCACTTGTATGTCAAACTAGCTTCCTTCACCTGCAAGTACCTGCTTCCACTGTCACGTGCAACCTACTCAACCCAAATCTCAAGTTGTGTATCAGATTTCATCCGCAAGCTACACCAGCTCTGATACCAACTGTCACGCCCCCAAGCCTACGGTGGTCTTTCAACCATGCCGGCGAGGTGCGGCACCACCGAACACTTTATTTTTAACAATACTCGTGCACATGGACTACGCCTAAATTCACTTTCTCCTACTTAGTTTGTGATTCTCAACCAAGTATTATTATGTTATCCTTTATACCAATGAACACCCATACACATTCATTATCCACAACATTATATAAGAGAAATGCAATAGTATAAAGGGAGGGGAAACTCCCTGCAATATGAGTCCACCCAAAAATATATTATACAATCTTTCATTTTTACAATGCACAAGTTAAATCTTGGGAAACCCCAAATTTACACTGAGCCATTTTTTCACAATTTCGGCAAACTCGGTTGCCCAGCGCGTTGGCACCTCCGCACGGTCGCCGCACAACTCACCAACCCTACGTTCACCTCATCGCACAGTCATGTAGTTTGCCCAACTCGGGCGCACCTCTAAGTCGCCACACACGGGCGTCTCCAACTGAGACACACCTCCGTTCACAACCCAACATTTCACCGTTTCGTCATGCACGGCACGCCCTCACCCGGCCTCCCGTCTGCACGTCCACCCGTTCACCCGTTTAACTTCGCCCAAGTTACCGCATGTCTTCACCCGGGTCACCACACGACTTCACCCGGTTCGCCTGAACGACCTCAACCAGGTCACCACACGACCTCACCCGGGTCACCCGAATGACCTTCCCCGGGTCGCCACACGACCTCGCCCGAGTCACCTGAACGACCTCCTGAATGACCTACCCGAACGACTATCCGAACAACTTGCCTGAACGACCTGCCCGAACAACTGTCAAAACGACCTGCCTGAACGACCTGCCCGAACGACTGTCCGAACGACCTGCCTGAATGACCTGCTCAAATGACTGTCCGAACGACCTGCCTGAACGACCTGCCCGAACGACTGTCCGAACGACCTACCTGAACGACTTTCCTGAATGACTTTTCCGAATGACTTCCTGAACGAGTTTTCTGAACGACTGTCCGAACGAGTTTCCCGAACGACTTTCCTGGACGACTGTCCGAACGAGTTTCTCGAATGACCATCCGAACGATTTTGCCGAACGACTTTTCTGTACGAGTTCTCACCTGAGTTCCGCCCGTCATGCGGGCTCATCCACACACTTCAGAACTCCTTGTTCAAACTTGTTGATCAAATGCTTGATGGTCGTTTACCTGCAAACGCCCTCCAATATATACGGGTGGGTGGCGGGTTGTGTCCCCCGGCCGACCCACACCAAACGCCCGGCCGACTCGTTCATAATGTGTTGTCTCACCCGGAGCATGGTCGGCCCGCCCAACTCATGGGACCACCCCCTCAACTCGCCCAACACCTTATAAACTCGTCCAAGGTTCATTTTGTTTCATGTTTCGCACGCACTTCGCATGGTGGAGTTGCCCTGCCCGTCACACGGACCGCAGGTCCTGACATCCTCCCCCACTGGAAGTCATTGTCGTCCTCGACAATATCTCATCCCGGCAACCATCTGTCACCAAGATCATCCATACCAAGGTATACACCCCATCGGTATGTCATACATTGGAAATCATCTCAATCCATGACCATCGACCACCCTGTCACAATCTCCACATGCTGCTCTCCATCGTGGAAGGCTGGCCCCTCCATGTCAAGCTACATGCCCACTGCAACATATCGTGTCGACCTCATCATGTGTCATCCTCATGTGAACTGCTGCCATGATACTCCAACACAATACTAACACATCTTTGTACATGTCGGTCCCCATGTCTGAACTAGTCGTGTAGCTAATCCAACTGTCACGCTCAAACCATGAGAATGCACATTCTCATGCCACCATCAGTCGTTTCTCTGAACATCCTGTCACATCTTCAACTCGATCAAGAATCCATCCATATAAGTGTAAGCCATCCTCAGGTCCATGAAGTAGTCCTCATCTCATCTGCAACATGTTGTCCAAAGTAGTTGAGTCTCGGCTCAACCCATGCCCAAGTGTTGCCACCAGGGCATCATCATCATCGTAACTCCATCACTCCAAAGTGTCTCATATCGATCCTCCACATCAATTCACTCTTTCAAGCCATTCCCATACATGTACTTGAAAGTATGCACCCCATCCTGCATCAAAGTCTCTGACCTCAGCTCCTCAATGCATAAGATCCTCCAAGTCCACCATATATGAAGTCCCCAAAAGTCACAACAATCTCATGTCACCATGAGCTCCATAAGCCATCCCCAACCAACATCTCAGCAAGCATACAAGTCTCGGCCCAAAGGTCTCTGCAAGATGCCTCAGCTCTCCATGTAGTAAAAATGCCCCATAGTCTACTCACAACTCCATCCAAGTCCATGGCCTTGTTGTATAAGAGTGCACAACCTCTCCATCGGCTCATAAGTATAAGTCTCCATGTCACACTAGAAATCCACCTGCACAACATCCCTACTTTGGCACTCGTCATTGGATGCCCATAAATGACACCTCTACAAGTGCTCATGCACAATGTCCCTGCATAAGACTTCCATGCTCCATGTCTCCAACCTGATGTCCATGACTAAGTTGCCCATGTAGTCCAACCAAGTAGACCCATCACAACAATCGGTCATCCTCATCCAAGTCTGCAATCTTCGGTCGAGTGAACTCAGTCACCCAACCATATCATCATCACATGAGTCTCTCCATCATAGCTCCTCCACCAAAGGTTCCACCAAGACTTGCTCATTGTCTCGACCATGAGAAGTCCACCCAGGCAACTCAAATGTGTGCCCTCCAATCTGTCCATGAGTCATGTCGAGCACTTAGCCATGTGGCTAAAGCATGACCCAATCCTCCACAATGATCATCAAGTTCCACCCTTGTCATGGGCCTTTGTACCTTCTACCATAAGGTCACAAACAACCCCAACAAGTTCTGCAACAATCAACAATCCTTGCTTCTCCATACAAGGTCTTATCATAAACATCCATGGTAAGATGCTCCCTAGCATCGGCAAACTAGCTTTGCCCTCCCCTGCATACGATCCATCTACCAAATGCTCAAATGAAACACAAGTATCAATACTTACTTCATCATCATCATCATGAGGTTCCTCCATGAGAGTATCCTCATCCATACATGTCTGCAAACTACACGATCCTGGTCCAACTTGATCAATCTCAAGCTCATCCTCCATCATGATCATGTCTACAACATCTTCAACTATCATGGCTTCATCTTCCTTGTTTGCACAATCTGCAACTTCATCTTGCTCCATTGTCCATACAAGTTGAAGAAGATCATCTTCAACATTCTTTTGCAAGACTGCGAGCCCCTCTCGAATCCGTGGATTCTCCTCTTTCATCCTCTTCAACCTGTATAAGGTAAGCAAGAGCTTCCCTTCGCATTCTTCCAAACCTGCCATGCCTTGCACTTCGTCTTCCCCGGTTCGTACTTTGTTTGGTCGACAGACACCCAAACCATGTATACCTACCCACACGCAGTCCCACTTGCCCACCTGACAAGTGCCCAAATCGTATGACCAGCACGTAGTACTGCCTACCCAACTCTACGACACCCGGTTCTAACCTTTACCAGCTTCATCAAGTTCCCTGCAACCATGAACCGGCCCTTGTTCCACTTGTATGTGAAACTAGCTTCCTTCACCTGAAAGTACCTGCTTCCACTGTCACGAGCAACCTGCTCAACCCAACTCTCAAGTTGTGTATTAGCTTTCATTTGCAATCTACATTGGCTTTGATACCAACTGTCACACCCCCAAGCCTATGGTGGTCTTTCAACCGTGCCGACGAGGTGCGACACCACCGAACACTTTCTTTTTAACAATACTCGTGCACATGGACTACGCCTAAATTCACTTTCTCCTACTTAGTTTGTGATTCTCAACCAAGTATTATTATGTTATCCTTTATACCAATGAACACCCATACACATTCATTATCATCAGCATTATATAAGAGAAATGCAATAGTATAAAGGGAGGGGCAACTCCCTACAATATGAGTCCACCCAACAATATATTGTACAATCATTCGTTTTTACAATGCATAAGTTAAATCTTGGGAAACCCCAAATTTACACAGCCAATTTTTCACAACTTCGGCAAACTTGGTTGCCCAGCTCGTTTGCACCTCCGCACGGTCGTTGCACGACTCACCAACCCTACGTTCACCTTGTCGCACCATCGTGTCGTTTGCCCAACTCGGGCGTACCTCCAAGTCGCCACACACGGGTGCCTCCAACCGAGACACGCCTCCGTCCACAACCCAACACTTCACCGTTTCATCGTGCACGGCGTGCCCTCACCCGTCCGCACGTCCACCCGTTCACCCGTTCAACTACACCCAAGTCGCCGCACGACTCCACCCGTGTCGCCACACGACTTCCCCCGGTTCGCCCGAACGACCTCACCCGGGTCCCCACACGACCTCGCTCGGGTCACCCGAACGACCTCACTCGGGTCGCCACACGACCTCGCCTGGGTCGCCCGAACGACCTCTTGAACGACCTACCCGAACGACTGTCTGAACGACCTGCCTGAATGACCTGCCCGAACGACTATCCGAACGACCTGTCTGAACGACCTACCCAAACGACTATCTAAACGACCTGCCTGAATGACCTGCCCGAACGACTATCCAAACGACCTGCCTGAATGACCTGCCCGAACGACTGTCCAAACGACTTGCCTGAACGACTTTCCTGAACGACTTTTCCGAACGACTGCCCGAACGATTTTTCTGAACGATTGTCCGAAGGAGTTTCCCGAACAACTTTCCTGAACGACTACCTGAATGAGTTTCCCGAACGACCGTCAGAACGATTTTCCCGAACGATTGTCCGAACGACTTTCTTGAACGAGTTCTCACCCAAGTTCCGCCCGTCGTGCGGGCTCATCCACACACTTCAGAACTCCTTGTTCGAACTTGTTGATCAAATGCTTGATGGTCGTTTGCCTCCAAACACCCTCCAATATATATGGGCGGGCTGCGGGTTGTGTCACCCGGCCGACCCACACCAAACGCCCGGTCGACTCATTCATAATGTGTTGTCTCGCCCGGAGGATGGTCGGCCCGCCCAACTCATGGGACCACCCCCTCAACTCGCCCAACACCTTATAAACTCACCCAAGGTTCATTTCGTTTCATGTTTCGCACGCACTTCGCATGGTGGAGTTGCCCTACCCGTCACACGAACCGCAGGTCCTGACAATGAGTGTACCGCCCTAGGATTTGTGCGACGAGCGCCCGGGCAGGCGCGCGCCGAGCGGACGTGCACGAGCGCGGCGAGCGTGCATTGTGCGACGGTGCGACGATCCATCGTACGAAATGCGATGATCATCCGGGCAGAAATGCGACGTTAGCATATGACTACGACACTTGTGGGAAAATGAACGAATGTGAAGGAAACTTATACGGCGTTGAGGAGGAGCTTTCCTATGGCAAAGCCGACAACCATAAGAGGAGTTTTGGGGCGCGTCTGTGCAGATTCAGGGGTCGGCCAAGGGGCGACCACCCCCACACTCAACCACATAAGGTGCATATATATATGAGCGTTCAAGAGCTCATTCGAATCATCATCTTCGCTCATCTCTTAGCTCGCATTACTAGTGAGGAGTGCGCAGTTTTATATGCGCATAACTCATGCGCATAGCATGGTGTGTGCGCAGAGTTATCTCTTGGGTTTTGGCAAGTAATAAGACCGTGAGCCGAAGGTTGGTCATGTGCAATTTTAGTGCAGATTCTGTAGAGGTTTAGGGTGGCTCGTGAGAGTACTATTCTTTGTATGAAGGAAGCATAAAACTGATGTAAAGGCAAATTGCCTATCTTGTAAAATTAGTTAAGTGTTGGCCTTGGATTCTACCAGGCACACTTGTATTATAAAACTGATATTCTTAATAAACGGTTGGGCAGACTCACGTTACGGGGAGTTGCCCCTCCCCTTTATACTTGTTGCAATTGTTCTTGCTGTTCTATAATTGCTAATGGATAATGAATGAGTATGGGCTTTCATTAAGTATAAAGGATAATGCATTTTACTTGGTTGCGAAGAACAAACTAAGTATCGGTTGTGAATTAGGCGTAGTCCGCACACTTGAGTATTGTTAAAAAGAAAAAGTGGGGTGGTGCCGCACCTTTCTGGCACGGTTGGAAGACCACCGTAGGCTTGGGGGCGTGACAGTTGGTATCAGAGCTCGGTTGCGCTGGTTGAGCAGGTTGCTCGTGACAGTGGAGGCAAGTACATGCAGATGAAGGAAGCTAGTTTCACACAAGTGGAACAAGGGCCGGTTCATGGTTGCAAGGTGCTTGGTGAAGCTGGTAGAGGTTGGAACCGAGTGTCGTAGAGTAGTGCAGGCGGTACTACGTGCTAGTCATACGATTTGGGCACTTGTCAGGTGGGCAAGTGGGACTGCGTGTGGGTAGGTGTACACGGTTTGGGTGCTTGAACGAAGTACGAACCAGGGGAAGACGAAGAACAAGGCATGGCAGGGTTGGAAGAGTGTGAAGGGAAGCTCTTGCTTACCTTATACAGGTTGAAGCGGTTGAAAAAGGAGAATCCCCGCATTCGAGAAGAGCTTGCAGTCTTGGAGAAAAATGTTGAAGATGAGCTTCTTCAACTTGGTTGGACAATGGAGCAAGTTGAAGTTGCAGGTTGTGCTACCAAGGAAGAGGAAGTCTTGATGACCGATGATGTTGCAGACATGACCGTGATGGAGGATGAACTTGAGTTTGATCAAGTTGGACCAGGATCGTGCAGTTTGCATACATGTATGGATGAGGGTACTCTCATGGAGGAACCTCATGATGATGTGAGTATTGATGATACATGTGTTTCATTTGAGCATTTGGTAGATGGACCGTGTGCAGGGAAGGGCAAAGCCAGTTTGCCAAAGCTAGAGGACATCTTACCATGGATGTTTATGGTGAGGTCTTGTATGGAGAAACAAGGATTGTTGATGTTTGCAGGACTTGTTGGGGTTGTTTATGACCTTGTGGGAGAAGGTACAAAGGCCCGTGACAAGGGTGGAACTTGATTATTGTTGTGGATGATTGGGTTGTACTTGGCCACATGGATAAGTGCCCGGCATGACCCATGGATAGTTTGAAGTGCACACTCTTGGGTGGACTTCTCATGGCCGAGACCAAGAGATAGTCTTGGTGACACTTTGGTGGAGAAGCTATGATGGAAGGGACTCGTAATGACAAAGCTTGGGTGGACTTCTCATGGCCGAGACCAAGAGATAGTCTTGGTGGACACTTAGGTGGAGGAGCTATGATGGAGAGACTCATGTGATGATGATGTTTTGGGTGGACTTCTCATAGTCTTGGTGACACTTTGGTGGAGGAGCTATGATGAGGGAAACTCATGACATGATGATATGGTTGGTGACCGAGTTCACTAAACCGAAGATTGCAAATTGGATAGGGATGACCGATGGTTGTGATTAGCCTACTTGGGTGGACTACATGGACAACTTAGTCATGGACATCAGGTTGGGGACATGCAGCATGGTGGTCTTATGCAGGGACATATTGTGGGTGCACTTGTGGAGATGTCACTTATGGGCATTCGATGAGGTACCAGGCATGGATGTTGAGCAGATGGATTTGCTTATGTGACATGGAGACTTATACTTGTGAGACTATGGAGATGTTGTACACTCTTGTGCAACAAAGCCATGGACTTGGATGGAGTTGTGAGCAGAATATGGAGCATTCTTACTACATGGAGAGCTGAGGCATCTTGCAAAGACCTTTCGGTGGAGGCTTATATGCTTGCTGAGATGTTGGTTAGATGGCTTATGGAGCTCATGATGACATGAGATTGTTGTGACTTATAGGAGACTTCATATATGGTGGACTTAGAGGATCTGATGCATTGAGGAGCTGAGGGCAGAGTCTTTGGTGCAGTATGGGATGCACACTTTCAAATTCCATTTATGGGCATGGCTTGAAAGAGTGACTTGATGAGGAGGATCAATATGAGGCACTTTGAGGTGATGGAGTTACAATGATGATGATGATACCTTGGTGGCTACACTTGGGTATGGGTTGAGCCGAGACTCAACTACTTTTTACACATGGGAGCTGATTGATCTTTGATCATGGGCAACACATGGAGACTTGATGATGGAGGTGTTCTCTTGGGACACTTGACACTTGATGGAGAAGTGTTCTCTTAGAGCACTTGGCGGACTTGAGGGATGACACATGTAGATGTGATGGAGGTAGCTTCATGGACATGGATGTGGCAGACCGAGAGTTGGAGATTGATGAGATGGTCTCTTCATATGGAGAGGGCACACTTATGGATGATGTTGGGATTGATGTGGCTAATTTCATATAGCACATTGACACCAAACATCATGGACATGTTGCAGATGAGATGAGGACTACTTCATGGACCTAAGCATGGTTTACTTATGAGGATGGATTCTTGATCGAGTTGAGGATGTGACAGGGATGCTTTGAGGAACAACTGATGGTGGCATGAGGATGTGCATTCTCATGGTTTGGGCATGATAGTTGGATTAGCTACCCAACTAGTTCAGACATGGGGGCCGGCTTGTACAGAGATATGTTGGCATTGTGTTGGAGTATCATGGCAGAGTTCACATGGGAACGACACATGATGGGGTCAACATGATATGTTGCAGTGAGCATGTAGCTTGAGATGGAGGGACCAGCCTTCCACGAGGGAGCAGCATGTGGAGATTGTGACATGATGGTTGATTGTCATGGATTGAGAGGACTTCCGATTGTTGAGATGAGATGTTGGCACATATTTGAGGTGTGTTAACACTTGTTGACTTATCATGGGCAGTTTGCACATGATGGAGATGATGCACATGATAGAGTGGACACTTTGTTGCAGTGGACATGTAGCTTGATGTTGAAAGGATCAGCCTTTCATGGTGGAGAGCAGCATGGAGAGATTGTGGCAGGTGACCGGTGGTCATGGACATCTGATATATGACATACCTTGTTATGGACAATCTTGGTGGCAGTGGTCACTTAGATGAGACATGGTCGAGGTGGAGGCCTACATATGTTGCAAGATGTTTGCCATATATGTGAGGGGAGTCGACATCATGGATTGATGCTTGGAGTTGGGATGTTGTCGAGGACGACAACGACTTCAGGTGGAGGAGGATGTGCCGCCCTAGGATTTGTGCGACGGGCGCGCGCCGGGCGGATGTGTACGACCGCGGCGGGCGTGCGTTGTGCGACGGTGCGACAGTCCATCGCACGAAATGCGATGATCATCCGGGTAGAAATGCGACGTTAGCATATGACTACGACACTTGTGGGAAAATCAAGGAATGCGAAGGAAACTTATACGGCATTGAGAAGGGGCTTGCCTATGGCAAAGCCGACAATCATAAGAGGAGTTTCAGGGCGCGTCTGTGCAGATTCAAGGGTCGACTAAGGGGAAACCACCCCCACACTCAACCACATAAGGTGCATATATATATGAGAATTCAAGAGCTCATTCGAACCATCAACTTCACCCATCTCTTAGCTCGCATTACTAGTGAGGAGTGCACAGTTTTATATGCGCATAACTCATGCGCATAGCATGGTGTGTGCGCAGAGTTATCTCTTGGGTTTTGGCAAGTAAGAGGACCATGAGCCGAAGGTTGGTCGTGTGTAGTTTTAGTGCAGATTCCGCAGAGGTTTAGGGTGGCTCGTGAGAGTACTATTCTTTGTACGAAGGAAGCATAAAACTGATGTAAAGGCGAATTGCCTATCTTGTAAAATTGGTTAAGTGTTGGCCTTGGATTCTGCCAGGCACACTTGTATTATAAAACTGATATTCTTAATAAACGGTTGGGCAGACTCATGTTACGGGGAGTTGCCCCTCCCCTTTATACTTGTTGCAATTGTTCTTGCTATTTTATAATTGCTAATGGATAATGAATGAGTATGGGCTTTCATTACGTATAAAGGATAATTCATTTTACTTGGTTGCGAAGAACAAACTAAGTATCGGTTGTGAATTAGGCGTAGTCCGCACACTTGAGTATTGTTAAAAAGAAAAAGTGGGGTGGTGTCGCACCTCGCCGGCACGGTTGGAAGACTACCGTAGGCTTGGGGGCGTGACAATGAGGGTCGGGATAAGGTATCACATCTCGTGCGAGGTTTAGGGTTGAGGGTAAGTTGGTTGGTTGAGTTAGTTGTTTGAGGATGAGGGTCGGTGATACCTCAAATTATAATCAGCTCCTACATATCGTCTGAGGATGAGGGTCGGGATCAGGGATCATATCTCGTGCGAGGGTCAGGGTTGAGGGTAAGTTTGTTGGCTGAGTTAGTTCAAAGGCTTGGGTAACATGGGTGATACCGGCCGGGGTTTAAATTAGCAGATATAAGTACCAAACTAGCATAACAACAATACCTACTCAATTGTTCCCTTTTTACAAGCATGCGTTCCTTAAGAGAATTTTACTTATGGCTCCTGGTCCAAGCACTGAATACCCTGGAAATCAACTCGTTGAGAGTCCCGCAAGATATTAGAGTGGAAGTCATTGTATCATTTTCTTTAACAGCTCCAAGGGCTACATTTGGATCCATGCACTCCTAGCTAATATTTGAAAGCATGTGTGTGGGATCAGTTTTTCCAAAGTCCAGGCAATCTATCCCGCAGAGAAGCACGGTAATCAGAAAACATATGTCTCCTACTCGAGTTGCAAGAAAGGAAAACGATTCTACAGTGCCTTGTTCCAGGTGGAAAGTGTATGGGCATTTCTAGTTTGCTCAAGGAAATTGCTGATTATATCATATCGCTCAAAGCCCAAGTCTAAGTGATGCAATTCCTAGCCGATGCTGCATTTTGAAATAGGTAACAACTCTCATCTCATCATAACATGTTGGTGTTATAATTGTATCGGTTTTTCCATCCTGCGCAGTTGTAGCCAATTCATAAATATTTGCCCTCAACAATTCCAAAACGTTAGATATTTATGTTTGCACCATCCTTCAAATGAAGGAATATTAGTTTCTGATTCTTGTCAATTGTGATTATGTTTTTGGCATAAGTGAAATTAAGCAAGACTTACGTAAACTCCAGATATTAATGAGAATTTGCTTATATATAAGTTGAACACATTATTGTCCAGTTATGTGATGTGGCAATACACTAAATTTTGTATTGTACAACTGTGCATCGATTGGCGTGATTTTCATTTGACTTCATGGCGTACTCTTTCTTAACAATGTTGACAGAATACAATCCATTTAATGTTGACAAAATACGATTTATTTCGTGAAGTAAAAATTTACAATAAAATTTTTGCTATTAAAAAAAAAATCTTAGTAATGAAGTTTTAAAACATCCTTAATACAACTCTTTTAGAGTGCATTTACAACAAACAAGCAGTTCACATTGATCACAGGTCTCAACCATCATATTCTTGAGCATAGATGCCATTTTGGATTTGTAGTTTTTCGACCTCTTCAATTTCTTGCAATGATATTATGAATATGTGTTGTGTCATATTTTCATAAAAAGTTCACATCACAGGGCTCAAGCAGCATGCACATGGTTGAAGATAGATGCTTTGTGGGATTTGTACTTTCCCGAGCTCTATTTTCAAATTTCTGGTATGATAATGTGTAATCTGTTTGTGCTTATATGCCTTGTGCCTAATTTTCACACTTGAAGGAAAAGACAACAAACAAGGAAAAGACAACAATCAAGAAGCTTGCATCACAGGGCTAATGTAATTTAAATGTTCCTTTCTCTAGCCTATTGGGCTAATGTAATTTAAATGTTCCTTTCTCTAGCCTACTGTAACAATGTAAATATCTATATCTTTCTCTTTTTGTGTCTTCATATAACTATGCGTATCTCTATATAAAAAAAGAAACAATATAGGCACTAATATAAACTAAATAGTATATCTATCTTAAGAGGAACGTGATTTTTTTTTTCTAAATAAGATTAATCTATTAACAAAGTAAGGAGGTACAAATACAACGTGACCGAAGTCAAAAATCTGCTCTGAAGAAAGGTAGAACTGTCAAGACAAGCCGATGAGAAGATTGACTGTAGGCAGTGAGCTCATTGTTGTGCCTGTTTTCAAGACCCACGCAGGGGACCGGGTTGAGATACACTTGATAATGCAGAATTAACAAAAAAGCTAAAAAACACAGAAAAACCAAAAAACTGTTTGCATTACAAACTTGCCTAGTGATGAGGGTTGCACTGCACGAAGACGAGGCCTGGGGGAGCGAACTAGTCATCTGGAGGCTCTTCCTCGATACGACACCAACCATACTCTGACAAATCCCTTGCTTGAGCTGCATTCTGAGCAGAGGGACCAGGGTCAACTGGCACCATCACCACATCTTGAGCGCTGCGAACCTGAACGTTCAAATCCTGTCGAGGGGCATTTCCAATTCCCAACTAGAGGGAAGAAGAAGGAGCGGAGATAGCCCCGAAACCTCCCGGATGAGAACCAGAGTCCTCTGTCTGATTATCTTCATGAAAAACCACCGAGATATGAGCAGTAATCCTAGGGCGATTCAGAGAGCTATTAAAGGTGAAGATTGTCGTGCCAGAAGTGGGAGGAGGCCCAGGGTGGTAGCTAGTGTAGTGGAGCCTCCCTCTCCCACTACGGGTGCTGGGGTAGTGGCCTACAAACAACTCACTGGAGAGGGAAGGCGAATCAGAGGACAAACCAGAAGGCGCGCATCGGAGCTGGCCTCTCCGGCACCCCATTCTTTGACGCAGACGAGGCATCTGGGAGAGAGAAGCAGCAGGACACCAGGAAGGAAGGGCAACAACAAGGACTGGGAGATGGTAAGAACTTTGCCAGCAGGACGGAACAACTTCACAACAAAGAACCAAGGTCCAGGAAGGGAGCCAGCGAAATCGTTGAAGCCTCTTCGCCAAGAGAACAAAGCTGAGCGCTCAATTGTCCCTTCCTAGAAAATCCCAAGAGGCTTCAAGCATGACAGAGCCAACATTCCACAACCCGAAACCAGAAACGAGGCCATAGATAGGAAAATAAATCAACGAGACAAAGACATCGAAACAATAGCAAAAAACCCAGGAAAGAACCGAGAGGAGGAACAGAAGCCGCTCCGCTAAGAGGGCCGAGCCAAGCAACTGAGTAACCTTCCCCAGCAAGTTCCGAGAGACCTCAGGAATGACAGAGTTCATAACAGACAATTGGAAATCATAATTGAGACCAGAGGCGAGGGAATGAATCGAATGAAACAGTGAAGACGAATTCACCTCATACTCAAGAAATCTCCTGGCCTTATCCTCCTTTGGCACACCTCGGGATGCTCCTTCCATAACTATCGCATTGAAGAACCCCGCTATTTGATGCAGGCTAGAGCATGCGGAGGGAAGAACCAGAACTGTAAACATAATGTGAGAACCAGAGCATCTGAAATGAGAGCCGATGAACCTTGCTCTGTGCGCATGCGAAGAGCCAACCGCCTTTCCTTCATTTAACGTTCTGTACTGGGTGGGCAGTGTTGATCTGCCTCGCCCCACCCCTGTCCCTTCGTATTTATGGTCACCTCAAACACCCGCATCCGGGAAGAGGAACATGATTATTCACAAATGAATGAATTATTATTATGAATGAATTATATATATATATATATATATATATATATATATATATATATATATATTATATATAGATATATATAGATATTAGATCATTATCAAGATTCATTATCTCTATTTTTTTTTACGTAGTTGGCCTATTCTATCCATGTTTATTTATTTAATTACAATAACTTTTTCTTTTCTAACCTATATAGATTGGTACAGGCATATGGATGAATTTTTTGGATCTTTGATCAATAATGACTCGTGCAAATTTGTAAAAGAGAGATCTCAAATCTAGTTTTTAGTCTTCTATCCAAAGAAGAGCTATTTGCCTTTTAATAAAGCTGGAATGATCTTAGATCTATCCAAATAAAATTTCTTTGCCTTTGAATAAAGCTTAATGATCTTAGATCCATTTTCAAGTGCTGATCAAACAAATGGTTAATAAAGCTTAAATGATCTTAAATTTATGCTTGAATGATCTTGGATCTATCCAAAAAAGAGCTCTTTGCCTTTGAATAAAGCTGGAATGATCTTAGATCCATTTTCCAGTGCAGATAAAAAAAATTGCTAGAGAGTATATCTAATCAAGCAACAAACTCAAATATAACAAATGTTACAAGAGTAGATCTAATAAAGCAGCAAAGGAAGTCAAATATAACAAATGTTACAGAGTATATCTAATAAAGCAGCAAAGTGAAAGGTAGATGGTCCTTTCCCTTCTCGGTGGGGAATTCCGCCACTACTGTGGTTCTTGTTTATCATGAGATAAAATTAATCTATCTCCATAGTCTCGTGTTCTCTTTTCCTCACATTAGTTTTTGTAAGTACTTATGTATTTAAATATCGTCACCGACTAAGCTTCTATCCAACTTTAGTTTCCTTCCTTATCCATATGATTTTGAATTCATATTCATAGATTAACTCCGACTACTTTTTTATATACAATAAATTTAAGGACAAAATATGAATTTTTGAATACATATGCATAGATGAACTCCAACTACTTTTTAAATACAATAAATTTAACGACAAAATTTAATGAAAAAATTAGCTAAAAATATTCTTTTTGGTTTTTTTTGGAAATAATATATATATATATATATATATATATATATATAAAATAATTATATATGTATATAATATTATATCATTGTGTTTAATAAAAAAGTGTTTTTGAAAATTATTATTTAGTAAAGAAATTGAGATTATTTTCATTTCTCAATTTTCCTAATAACATGTAGGTATGATGTAAATAATCATTTCTAGCCAACTCAATTAGAGAGTTTAACTCTAAAAGTGTGGCAAAAATTAAACCCGTAATTTCTCAATAGAGAAGGTGCTTTAATGACAGGGACTCACAAATTTAGCTAATACTGGAGGCTTACAATAGTGCTTATCTTATTTACAATGATTTTATTATATTATATAAATTTTAATGTCTCTAAAGTCGATAATTTTAAATTAAGTTTGCTCATATTAGTTTATTTCTCCTCCAATCCACTCATTATATGCTCATTTAAATTCACTCACTTATTTCACAAAATAATATTCTGAATCATGACTCAAATCCCTATCTATGGAAATCAAATATCTTAGGGTTATAATGGATTTTAATTATACATATTAATGATGAACATTTTTTGTGGTGGATTATTATTATGAATCTTGTGAGGACTTCTAAGCTTTGAACTTTAAAAATGGTTTGCACCTTGAGAGATTTAATCCCTTTTGGTGCTTGATACAACAACATTAATATAAATTTATGTTGGTTGAGTAGAAAGTAGGAAGAATAAGTTCTTGTCATAACCATTCAGAAGCCATAATGTCTATTATAACTCCATAATAAGTAAGGCATAGTTCATTTTTCTATTTAGTTATGATATCATTGTTTTTAAAAAGCAACTTATGTTCAGTGTGTTGATAGTTCATTTCAATTTTTAAGCAATCTACTTGTAATATTATGTATTAATCATAAGTAAAAATATATAGTACCCTCAAAGTATTTTATGATTGCATTGAGAATTGTTGTGCAACCCAATATGGGGAGATCTCATTATGTTACACAAAAAAAAAGATAAAAATTTATAGGTTACAATAAGAAAAAAAATGGATGTTGACTATAAATATATAAATATCATTATATTTATCAATAGAATCATGCTCATGCTCTAAGGATAAACAAATTGTCTAAAGAGTTCTAAGATTTACATGGTCAATTAGCTACCATAGAAAAAATGCAGGTTTTAACCCTATACAAAATTTACATGCAAACAAATTCTTATAAAAGAAATATACATAGGATTTTCCCCTAGATCCTAAAACCTGGACTACCAAATTGATTTTTCATTATATTCCTTTCAATGTTACAATACAAATATATATGTGTTGAAGCATTCAAAACACCAATTCACTAATCGTGGATTAGAACATAATCGTAGTTCCCTTGATTGGATCTACAAAATAACATGGGTAGAAAACCAACATACCCAAAACAATGTGCAAATTCCATGCACAAAACCATGGATAAGTACACACAATCTTTGGGTTTGTGTCCCATCCTTGGGTCTACCCAACTATTATTAAGTCCACATAAAAAAATCCATACTTGAAACTAGTCGTGAAAAAAAAAATATAACACACACCCAACAAATAATACTAGTCTAATTTATAAATAAATAAATAAATTTAAAAAAAAAATAAATAATAAATAAATAAATAAATAAAAAAAAATCACATTACTCCCCCATTCATCCATATTCCTCCATATATCATTGAAAGCCATAATTAATATTCTCACCATTACACTTAAAACGTGTGTTTTTCTCTAACTAAAACATCACATAGATTTAGTCTATAACTAAAACATCACATAGATTTAGGCCTTTAAAATGACTTCAATGTTTACTTTTCTTTAATTATGATACATTGGAATTTTGTGTAAATTGAGATTTGGGTCCAAGAGTATCTTCCAACTCATCGCGGAGATATAAACATTGGTATCCAAGAGTTTTGATACATAATATTGTTGTTGATGTCCATATTTCTATCATTTATGAACTAACTATATCGAGGAGAAACCATACATCCAGTAAACCTTTTAAATTAGTTGGGTTAATTGACTATATTCATTTCCAATTATATATATATATATAATCTTCACATTATATATAAGAGTGCTTGTAGTTATTTACCCTCGTTGAGCAACTGGGTTGCCTAAGCCATCCCGAGAAAACTTTGTACCCTTGAGAAAACTTTGTAATATTTCTTTAGTTATTCTAAAGTCATAACTGAAGTTGTGGGCCTCTTTATCTTCTTGGGTTTAAAGATATATATATATATATATTAAAATGTATGAGAGTACTTGTAGTTATTTACCCTCGTTGAGCTACTGGCTGTCTAAGCTATCTTGAGAAAACTTTGCGATATTTCAATAGTTCCAAAGTCATACTGAAGTTGCGGGCCTCTTTATCTTTGGGGTTTAAAAAAGGAATTAATTATATATATATATATAATATTGGTATCATATATAATCAAATAAAATGTTTTTTTTTAATATTATTTTACTAGATATATAACCAAATAAAAAAAATATTTATTAAATTTATAATAATAAAAAAAATCGATATATTTGAAAATGGCTGTCATGTATATTGAATTGATTTTAGTGTTTGTCGTATTGATTGAAACCAATATACATGTATTGGTTTTAATGTTTCTAGTATTCATTTCAATTTCAATATGTTTCATATTTTAATGTGGGATTTCAATTATATAATATAATTTTAATTAAATGTCATCTCAAGAAAATGGGTAATGAATAAAAAGAAAAAGTTTATTTCAATGTTCATTTATTGTTTTAGTGTGTATTAGATTGACTTTAATGTTTTTTCTCTTTGATTTATGGTTTTAACTACAATAATGTTTTACTATAATGAACACATGGATGATGTATATGTTGAAGATGTAAGAAGATAAATAAGACAATATGTTAGGCAATAAATGGAGTTAGGATCAATTACGGATAAATAATAAAGATATTGAAGATTAAAAAATATGTAAAATACAAAGTGCAAGAAAAACAATACAGTTAAAAAAATGATAATTGACCAACAACAAGAACAAAGAAAGAAAAATTATGAATAACAAAGATCATATCAACAAATAAAGTTATAATAAATGACAAGTGACCAACAAGAAGAATATGGAAAAAAAATTGTAAATGATAAAGAGCATATCAAGAAAGAAAGTCACAAGAAATGACAAATGAACAACAACAAAAAACTGAGAAAACAAAACTTTGAATGACAAAGAGCATATCGATAATTTTAGACATAGAAAATCACAATTGATTAACAAAAAGTAATGAGAAAATAATTTTTAAAATGATAAAGAACATGTTGATAAAGAAAATGAAATTCAATAAATTTAACCATAATATTAGATGTAGAACTTCAAGAAAAAATTAATATCTAAACCTTATTGGGTATGTGTTATATTCTTTGCACAATTATTTCCATGCATTGTGCATTGTGGCAAGCATAGTGGGAGGATCATGGGGGGTGGAAGATCTCACACACAAAGGTTTTGGGGAATTACCCACCCCCGTCTAATTTTTTGGCAATTTTTACATCCGTTTTTGGTGGTTTTGGGCAAATGATTTTTTCCTTGAGCAATTTTGTTGTACATGGTGATTCAACCCATGGTTTTGTAATTCCAATTAAGGAGCATAGTTGTATTCTAATCCAAGGTAAATAGATTTCTAATTTATAGATGCCTCAGGATATACATATTGTATTGTAACACTATGAGAATATATTGAAAAACATTTCTCATTTTCCTAGATTGTGCTTTCAAGGTAAAATATTCGTGTCAATGTATATTTGTGCCATTGCATCTTTTCCTTTTTTATTAAGAATATATTTACAATAGTTAACTACACAAGGTTAAAACCCTCATTTGGTATCATAGTAGTATAGCTTCAAGGGGAGACCTTTGTGTCTAAGGGGTTTGGCTTAGTCCTATGGAAAACCTTGTTATATTCGAAGATCTGTAGTATATATTCTCATGGTGAAAGGAAATGGCAAGTAGTCAAAGAGAGAGATTAAGAAATTTAATGGGAATTTTTTTTATTTATGGAACCTCAAAATGGAAGATCTGTTGGTGGACAAAGGTTAATGGATTATTACGGATCTTAGTACCACATCAATGGGGATGTTGATAGAAGACTGGACCAAGTTGGATCAGAAGGAAAAAGAGAATAATATAGTTGTTCCTCTTAGATTTAATATTACTAAATATTTCAGGAGAAGCTACAATGAAGGAATCATGGAACAAAGTAGTGGTGTTATACTAGTCTAAGTTCTTGGTGAACATATTATTCCCATGAAAGAATTTGTATAACTTGATGATGAATGATGCATACTTGGTGATAAAGTATTTGAATTCCTCCAATACAATGACAAGTACGCTATTATCTATTGAAATTAAGATTATAGCTGAAGATAAATATATCATTTTATCATATTCTTTACCAAACTCATGGTATAGGCTAGTTATTTCTATAGGTAGTAATTCAACTTCTTTATACTTTGATAAAATAATATCATCCTTGATATCAAAGGAGATGGGATTCAAAAACATGGAAATTCAAAATGTAGATGCCCTATCTGTAAGAGGAAAATACCATAATATGAATACAAATAAGTCTCAAGTGGGAGATATATAGACGAAGATCAAAATATCATGGGAAATTTTTAAATATATGTTGGATATGTGGAAAAAAATAGAATTACAAGAAATAATGTAGATCCAAAATCTCTGAGAAAGAGAAGGGATATGATGATGCTCGTTCTATAGAAGCAAAAGCTTACTCATATGAAAGGAGGGGATTTGTGAATGGATTCTTCAAGTAGACATGTAGATAATGAGGCATGCCTAGTTGAGTTAGATTCATCCTTTCTTATGACTCCTCATGGGGAGTGGTTTTGTGAGTATGAAACATATGATGGTGGTTATGTTTTATGAAGAGATGAATCGAAAAAGTAGAGTCATAATATGTGCTAAGTTGAGGTTGAAGCTCATGGATGGAAGGATTAGAATGATCCATTGTGTTTTTTATATCCTAGTATTGGCTAGAAATTTGACTTTTGTAAGAAATATGAGAAATGCAAGTGTAAAAAAATTGTTTGAAAAGGGTACCTATAGGATGGTTTGAGGAGAAATGGTAATACTAAGGGGATTTTGAATTGGAAGTCTATATAAGCTTTCAGGAAGCACTATTAGTGTGCAACAATTTCATTTTCTTGACAGTGGAGTAGAAAAAGGAAAAACTCTTATGGTCTCTAGAAAAAAGACTATGTTGTGGAATTAAAGATTGACATATATTGGAGAAAAGATCCTTTGAGTACTACATGGTAATTGTATGGTAGAAGGTATGTCTAATTCATCTCTAGATTTTGATTCTTTCTGAAAATTACTTATATGGAAAGAAAATTTGAGTAAGGTTCTCCTTTGGTGCTACTAGGGTAGAGGGACTACTACATCTAGTGCAAAATGATGTCTTTTGACCTATGTTAGTTCCATCATTGGGTAAATTTGTATCCTATGTCTCATTTATATATGACTTATTGAGGAATGCATCGATTTATTTCCTCAAGAACAAATATGAATTCTTTGACAAATTTAAAGAGTTTAAGGATATTGTGGGAAATGAGATAGAGAAAAAAATTAATGTGTTGAGGATAGATAATTGTGGAGAGTTCTTTCAAAATGAATTTAAATAATTCTATAAAAAGTGTAATATAAGGCAGCATAATAGTAATCTATAAATACCTTAGTAGAATGAAGTTGTAGAAATGATAAACAAGGCATGGATGGGGAAAGAAAGAAGCATGCTAAATGATGTTGTGTTAGGAAGGGAATTCTAATTAGAGCTAATGGACACGACATAATACCTAGGAAATATATCACCCTCAACAATGTTGGACTACAATTCTCCACATGAAGTTTGGACTAGTAAGAAACCCTCTCTTAAAAATTTTAGGGTATTTGGCTATGATGCTCATGCACATGTTCCAAAGGATAATAGAAGTAAGTTATAAAAGAAAGTTGAAAAGTGTTTATGCATTGGATATAAAGATGGTATGAAAAATTATATCCTTGGAAACTAAAATCTAATAAAGTTGTGTATATTTGAGATGAGGTATTTAGAGAAATCAAAGATATTGTCAAACAAGAAGTCCAACCTATGGTGAAAGAATCAGAGGAGATAGATTTTGAAAGAAAGGTTGATGCACTAGACTCTACAAAAGAATATGAAGAATAAGAAGGACCACATACTATGGTACTGAGGGGATTGGTTGAGGAAAGAAGGAAACTAGAAAGGTATATTCTACTATATTTTCAGTCTTTTTTTTTTCGTTATATATATATATATATATATATATATATATATATATATATATATATATATATATATATATATATTATTATTTTATTTTATGTATGTTGATCCTAAAAATGTTGAGGAAATGAATTTGGAGGATGAAAAACTTTGGGAAAAGGTCATGGCTAATAAAATGGTAGTCTTGGAAAAAAATGAAGCTTTGGATCTAGTGGAGTTTCTGGCTATAAGAAAGGCCAATGGAAGCAAATGGGTTTTTAAGAAGAAGTTGAATGTAGAAGGAAAAGTAAAGAATACAAATCTTGGTTCTTAGCAAAATGTTATTCCTACGTAGAAGGAATTGACTTTGGTGAGATTTTTCCCCTATTTCTAAGTTAACAATGTTAGATTTATTTTATCTTTTGCTACTACTTTTGATTTTTAAGTATAAAGATGGATGTAAAAACAACATTCCTACATGGGGATTTGGAAAAAATAATCTAAATGAAGCATTCATAAGGATTTGTGGTGAAGGGAAAACAAAGAGTTGGTATGTACCCTGAAAAATTCCCTCCATGGGTTAAATTAATTACCAAGTATGGGTATAAAAAATTTGATACTTATATATTTGAACTCCACCTTCCAACTACGTGCATTTCAATTTAGTTGGTGATGATCTTATTTATTTGGTCTTGTATGTGGTTGATATGTTATTGGTTGGAAATGACACTAAAATCATATAGGAAGTGAAAACTTTCTTTCCTCTAATTTGACATGGAGGATCTTGGTATTGAAAATTGCATTTTTGGGCGTGGAAATTAAGAGATATTATGTGAATAAGAAACTCTAGTTAAATTAGAGGAAGAATTTTGGGACAAAATAACATGCAAGAATGTAAACCAGTAAAGGTCCTATTCTTGTTGGTGTAAAGTTATATGCAAATCAATGTCTAAATACATAGGAGGAGAAATAGGACATGTTTGGTATTCCAAAAGTTAGTTTAGTTGGATGTTTGATGTATGGACTAGATTGTACTAGATTAAACATTGCACATACAGTAGGAGTATTTTAAACAATTTTTCCAAGATGTAATTTTCTATCATTTCATAAGGTTAAAAAATCTTGGTGTCATTATGAATGGCAGCATTGCATATCTCCACACAGATCTCTATGGTTAAAACACATTACTAATTTAAAATACACTTTGGATTGGGAAGATATTGCACATGTTACATTTACAAAAAATTAGTTTAATAGATGTGTACGTGAAGTGAATCCACACAATCAACACCAAAGAAATATTTAAGTTAGACTAAAAAATAATGATCATCCTTGATTAAGGGAATGAAATAAATATTTCAATTTCATCTCAAGATGGATCATGAAGAACTCTTTAATTTTGTTGAGCGTCAATTAACCTATAATGATAAATATTTTGAATGAAGGAAAGAAAAATAGTATTTCTTCATATAAGGCACCAAGGGATCTATGTAATGAGTCAAACTTTATGTTAATGAGAATGGAGGAAAAAGTATGATATTAGATGAAATAATGAAATATTGAATACAAACAATCATGAAACATTAATGATGTGGAGGGATAAATAGATTGGGAACGTATTATTTCAAAGTGCTCAAATCATTAATTACATAGAAAAATATGTAGAAAAAAATTAAAAATGGACTAGAAACTTTCAACAATTGTTGATGCTTGTCTCATCTACTGAAAATCCAATACTGAAAATTCAAATGAACCTTTACAACACATACATAGAAGAGTTTTTTGTGTGAAACCATTGTTGATCGGGACAAAGGTGCATATAATATGTTTCATTTACTTCTAGAGATTACTCTTTCTATATGTAACCATCAATTTGTGGTTCTAAATGTTGGTATGAAAGTTTTCAAACTTGTGAACATTGAGGGATATAATGTTGGCAATAATAATTCTCTTATTGATGCATATATCAAGTGATTGTTGTATATGGAGAACCTTGCATTGATATATGTTGCAAAATCATGGTCATATGAAAAATATTGATGTAGCAGATAATGGTTACCACTAAATAAAGTAGTTAATGTATGTTTGTTTCCTCGATTTAACTTTTTTCCATCTCAAAAAGATGAAAATGTTTGTAGAATTGTTTTGGTATGAGTTGTTTTTGTACATGAAATTTGTGACATTTGTATAGTTATAGTCCACACATCTAATGATATTGTGCATAATTAGGAAAAACATTGGTACAACCTTGGCATGTTAATCGCAATACATTGCTTCTAGTGGATTTACTTAAATGTGATGAAGAAGGGAAGGTTCCAAATGTGCATAGATATTATAGGAAGCATGAGTAGGAGATTATTGGTGGATCTTATAAATTAAAAAGTAACAAATACAACGAGTTTGATATACTTGAACATATGATCATGATGATATGTATAATTGGAAAATTAATTTTGTGGATGAGGGCACTTACCAAGTTTGATTTTGAATTCAATATGATAGAAAAAAAAATCAAGAAAAACATTTCAATTTTTTTTCTACCAAAGTTCATTAGTATATACCAAGGAGTTACTGTATAAAGTAAAAGCAATCTAAAGATAGGAAAAAAATTGTAATATTTTATGTTAAATATTTATAAATGTACACAAAAACTAAAAATACACTCTTTCAAATATATTTGAACTTCTACAAACACAAAAGAATAAACTTAATATTAGTAATGCAAAGTATTGACAAAAACATCACTTCTCATTAATTAACTAAAAAATCTTGGGTACAATGACAATAAGAACCCAATATTCTAATGGAATCCATAATCTTGAGTTTCTCTATATTTATCAGTCACTCATAATGAAGATAAGAATATATATTCCCTTCTATATATTTACCAAAAAATTAAACATCTATCAAAACCTACTGAAACACTTTTCTCCATTGAAATACTTTCCTTTTCTAAAAGCTAATCTCAAAGGTGCTTAAGGTTAAGGGGATATCTAAGGACAAGGAACATATTTGATATCACCTCCCTATTTAGATCCATATGAATCACTTTATTTGGTGTAGCCAATGCATAAGGAATAATATTTCATGAGAGACCTTAGAAAAGAGGAATAATCCATCCCTTTATCATCTTGATTGTGTGATTAAATATAAAACAATTGGAATGCATAGATGGGAAGGAATTCTTGATTGTGGATGAAAAGGAAAGTTTGAATACTTAGGTTACTAATGAATTGCATAAATTTACAACTAAATTACACCATATGATTTATATACGAAATCAAACTCCTTAATCTCCTTATTGAATCACCTATTTTGGTAGAATTTGGTAACTATGCTTCCACTCATGCAATTAATTTCAAATATTAAAGGAAAAATTGAATTTCATTCTTCCTAATAAGCATGCAAAGTGTTATCCTTTTGAGAGTTTGGGCGGTTAAGTAAAGAATCACTTATGATATTATCCTTGGCCATTATGGAATAGGTGATGATCCACTATGTATGATAATCCAAGGAACTCTAGTTACCTAAAAGTTATATTTGATTGGAGTTATTAAAAATACCATTTAAACTAAGTTTCTTCCTTAAAAGAGTCCCTTAATTATTTTATCTCAAAATGGGGGTTGCAACTTTCAAAATGTGTACAACAATAGTCCATTATGCACTCCATATCCCAATCAAAGAGAACACATTTATGGAGATAACATCTAATTACTTTAAAATAAGATATGAAAAAGTAAAATAGATCTTAATAGATGAAATAATTTCATTGAAATAAATTTATTAATAAAATTGATTCAAGACTTCACCAAGATTTACTCAAAAATTCCACTATTTCATTTAGAGAGAGTTCAATTATATTAGTTGATATTTGGGATAGCTTCCACCTATTATGGATAAAACTATATATGAATTTGAAGGTATTGCAAAGGAATTATTGAAATCATTCAGAACATTTGTCACCCATGATGATGTGCCTCAAAAAATGAGCAAAGGCATCAATGAATTTTTTTCATCTTTTGTTGATCAATGTTATGGTTGCAATGCAAACTATAAAAGATTGGAGATTATTTATGACTTTTACAAATACCTCCTTGGATGCTTCCACAAAAGAGTCATTTAATAAGGTCATAGATTTTTTTGTGAGAAACTATGGTGTAGAACATTGTAATAATCATTGCTTAATATAACTAGATTGTCCCATTACATATAGTGTTGCTACAAGAGTAAGGAGCAATTATTTTATGGAAACAAATTATTAAGACTTGGAGCTTGAGTTACTTATTATAGTTGGAGCTAGAGTGATTCTTACATTATGCATGTAGACTAATGTAGGACTTGTCAATGGTATTGTTGGAGTTGTAAGAAAAATTGTATATAATTATCAAAGTTTACACCCCAAACCACCTACATATGTTCTATTAAGATTTGATAATTATGTGTGAGATCCATAGGATGATCTGATCTGATATTCACCCTATGAGTGCCATTAGTTGAAGATTTATTAAACAAAGGTATTACAAACTCATGTGCTGGTTTGTGTTTTGTGCTATTTAAGCAACAGATTGATCGGATTGCCAATACACAGACAATAAAATGGAAAGAAAGTAGAGAAATACAGTAAGAAAACACAAAGACACAAACAATTTTAATAAGGAGTTCACCCTATTCCCTAGGGCTACGTCTCCAGTCTAGCTTTCAGTGGGGGCCTTGTTTTATTGTGTCTTTAGCAGAGAATTACAATACAGGGACTCAATGTGAGTTCTCCTGTAGCAGGTTTTCTTGGTAGGGTGGTTCTTGGATTCCCCAAGCCACTTGAGTACACAAAATTATTCTTCTTAGCAGCTTTGTGACCTTCTGGTCTATAGTGGAGAGCCCAATGTGGTGCTCAGCCTGGAAATATTCCTCTATGGGATGGCTCAAGTCTCTCAAGCCTCTGGTGCTCGACGCTACCTCTGGCCAGCTCGGCCCTTTGTCTTCTTTCTGCTTTTGCTTCACTGTCTTCTTTCTCTGTGTATTCCGTCCTCGTCTCAGGATTCTGGTCTTTCTATCTTCTTTATTCGTCTCTCGGACTATTCTCTGACTCGAGTGTGTATTTTTTTCATTGTTCATGGCTTTTAGCCATTCGTTCCAATGCCTGTTTGGTTTCTCTTCCGCCTTTGTCAATTCACCTTCTGCAGCTATGCTTAGAGTTCCTTGTTTGGCGTCATCATGAATGCTTAGGGAGTGGCCACATATCCTCCTCCAAATAGGTCCAGCCTGCTTCATCTGTTTGTTTCTTCAATTTCATTGTGGACAAAGTCTTTCCTCCACCATAGCGGTCAAATGGATTCCAAATCTTTACAAATCAGAGCGTATTTCTTCGTCGATTCCGCTTCCTCCATCGGGCTTGATCTCAGTCATTCGATCTGAGGCCTCTAGATCCGACGCCATAAGCACATCCCACGCAGTTGACTTGCTCCACTGATAATGCACGATCAATGACAGTTTTCTCTCACCTCTGCTTGCCACGCATCGATCGTTGAGTGGGATTGCTCCGCTTCCATCCAAAACTGCTTACTGTTTGAGGGCGCCCCGATCAATACCGCTGGTTTCCAAAGCTTGGATCCTGCCTTTGCACGTTTAGTGATTTTTTCCTTTTCTGCCCGCGGTTCTTCGGATTGCCATGTGTCCGTGTGCTTGGGCTTCCCCTATTTCGGCCTTGTTCGCCCAACGATGCGCGATTAAAATCCACCTCCTTTTCCCGATCTAGGACTCCCAGGGTCTACTTTGACCTTTTGCGTAGACTCCATTGGCCTTAGTCAGTGTGCTTTGATCGAGGTCCTCATTGTTCCACACTGGCTGCCATTGCCACTAGTTCAGGGGTGTTTTTGATCGTTGTTTTGGATTTTTTAGAGATTTGTCCCACCTGATACAGTCATGGTTCTTTGACAGTTTTTTATGGATCTAATTCAGATCATGGCCTTCCCACTAAAAAAGCTTTTGGACCACCAAAAGTTTGTTTTCTTTCAAGCATCGACTAAGTGAGGATATTGCTTTCTCACTTGTCCAATCTCCATCCACTTTACATTGCTCAGCCTCGAACCTTTGAGTCCAATTCTGAGGTACTCAACATCTCCTCTGCATGTCATCCTCACCTTCTTGTCCAAGACTGTGTCTTCCTACAATTCATTAAGATATTTAGGTAGCAGGTCATCAATAGAAGGCAATTGACTTTTCTCTTCAGGATCCTCAATCATTGAAGGTTCAAACAATCTCAAGCAATCTACATTTACGACTGAGTAGATGTGCATGTAAGCTGGTAGATCAAGGCGGAAAGAATTTTCACCAATCTTCTCAAGTATCCTAAAATGCCAATACCTGATAGGTTTTAGCTTTTTACACCTTGCATCCTGTCCTTGCTGATATATAGCCAGACCTGGTCTCCAAATTGAAAACTATGCTCCATCTAATGCTTTTCATGCCTAGCCTTGTATTTGGCTTGGCTCTTTTCCAGCTATTCTTGTACTACCTGGTGGATCTCCTAGATCTATTCAATGAACCTAGTTACCTTGTCCATATCACTGTGTCCATCAATCGTGGTATCTTTACCAAGGACAAAATCCAAAGGAGACCTTGTTATGAAACCAAAACAGGTCTCAAAAGGAGATCTCTGTGTAGAAGAGTATTTTGCTCTGTTGTAAGCATGTTGCACTTAACACAAATGTTCATCTCAAAGCTTAGGATGTTTGCTACAATATCTCGTGAGTAACTGGATCATTTTCCTGTTAACTACTTCTGTCTGGCCATCGGTTTGTGGATGAAAAGTTGTGCTTTTCTTCAGTTGGGTGTCCATCAGTTCCCACAAACTGGACCAAAACTTCCCCACAAATTGGGTGTCTCGATCAGGTACAATAGAAGTGGGTAATCCAAAATGAACCCATACATGTTCAAAGAATAACTTTGCAGTTTGTTCAGCTGTAATCTATTTATTACAAGGTATCAAAATACACATTTTTCTAAACCTATCCACAACCACATATAGATAATCATGACCTTTCCTATATTTAGGCAGTCCTCCAACAAAATCCATGGAAACACTTTCCCAAGGGTGAGAAGGAACTGGTAATGGAGTGTACAAGCCTAGTTTCCTATTGTTGGGCTTGCTTTTAGCACACATAGTACACCCTCTTAGATATTTAGAAACTATCTCATTCATTTTTGGCCAATAATAAAACCTTTGCAGTTGTGCAACTATTTTACTTACCCCAAAGTGACCTGATATTAGAGAAGTGTGTGCCTCTCTAATTATTTGTACTCTCTCGGTTTGTGGAATGCAAAGTTTCCCACAATGATATAAGAGTCGGTCCTTCACATGATAGTCCAATTCTTCTACCATTTTGCCTTGACTCAAAGTTGCATATACATCTTTAAAGTCTATATCTTGAGCAGATTGTTCAATATAACTTTCATGTAGTACAGAATTATGCTTAAGTATAGTAGATGCATTTATAATGGGTCAAGATAACATGTCTACAACTTTGGTGTGTATGCCTTTTTTATATCTGATGACTAGATGAAATTGTTGTAGAAAACCCATCCATCTGTAATGCCTTGATTGCTGCAACTTAGTTTGGGAGTGTAGATATTGAAGTGGTTGATGATCAGTATGAATTACTGTCTCTTTGCCCATTAAGTAATGTTTCCACTTCTTCACACTCTGAACTAATGCATACAATTCTTTATCATATGTAGGATAGTTAACTACTGCAGGGTTAAAAGTCTCAGAATGATAACATATGGGTTTACTGTGTTGTGTCAACATTGATCCCATGGCATAGTCAGTGGCAACTGTTTGGATTTCAAATGTTTTTGTAGATCAGGAAGTGCTAGTACAGGTGCCGCACTAATCTTTTCTTTCAAGGTGTCAAAGGATTTTTGATGTTTGCATCCCCATTGAAACACCTTGTTCAATCCTGTCAAAGCATGTAAGGGGGCTGCAATTGAGGAAAAATTAGAAATGAAATTCATCCAATATTGTGTTGCTCCTAAGAAGCTTCTCACTTCTGTAGCAGACTTGGGTTTACGCTAGTTTACAATGACTGCCACTTTAGAGGGATCTATTTTCAATTCACCACCCCCTGCTATATGACCCAAATAATTTAGAGATGTTTTGCCAAATTCACATTTTGAGAGTTGAACATAAAGTTTTTCTCTTTTCAAAACATCTAATGTCTTCTTAACATGATTTAAGTGTTCTTCCCACATTTTACTAAAAATCAGAATGTCATCCAGATACACAATAAAAAAATCATCAAGAAAAGGCCTGAGTACATCATTCATTAATCTCATGAAAGTAGCAAGAGCATTGGTCAAGCCAAAAGGCATAACCAGCCACTCATACAATCCCTGATTTGTTTTGAAAGAAGTCTTCCATTCATCTTGCTCTGCAACTCTGACCTGATGGTATCCACTGTGCAAATCCAGCGTGGTGAAATAAACAGCTTCCTTTAATTGATCTAAAAGATCATCTATGCAAGGAAGGGGATAACGATTTTTGATTGTTATATTATTCAGTGCTCAGTAGTCAATGCACATTCTCCATGAGCCATCTTTTTTTCTCACCAAAACGATTGGTGACCCACATGGTGATGTGCTAGGCTTGATGAATCCCTTCTCGAGCAACTCTTGTACCTGTGTCTTGATTTCAACACTCTCTAAAGTAGACAACCTATACATCCCAATGTTAGGCAATGGAACATCTTGCTGCAAAATAATATCATTTACTATCCCCTTTTTGGGTGGCAGACCTTTAGGTTCCTGAAATAGGACATCATACTCTGAAATAATGTTTTCTATATCATCTTGCTGTTGAGCATTATAACCCTCAAATACATTGGTTTTATCAAGTTTCTTTTCCTTTACAACCATTAGTAAGAATTGTTTGCATGAATTTATCATTCTTTTCATCTGCCCATAATTTATGAGAGTATAAATATGCTTAAGCTTGTGAGCTCTTACAAAGTATTCGATTCCATCTTTAACAAGTAGATACTTGTTCTCAGCTCTATAGAAAATAGCCTTTCTATCATACAAGTAAGGACTTCCTAAAACAATCCCACATATATCCAAAGGAATTATGTCTAACTCAACCTCATCTACAAATGTTGACCCAAAAGAAAACTTGAGTTTGCACTGTCTAGTCACCTATAGTTGTGCTTTATCATTCAACCATCCTAATGGGTATGGTTTCTTGTGAGGTGTAGTTGCTAATCCCAATTTCTTTACAATTGCTTTAGAAATCAAATTTACTTGTGAGTCACTATCAAACAAAGTATCAATATTTTGATGTTTGGAAATAACTCGAATATGGAAAAGCTCATGTCTTTTTTCTCATGTTCTTCATCAGTAATAGTTTGAGCAGAATTATTAATAGATGCTTCAGAATTCTTACCTTTTATTCCTGTGGCTGCAATGATTTTTTCATCTCCCGAGTCTGACCCCAAATCTTTCTGAATAGCTGCAGTAGTCTTCTTCTTCTTGCCCTTGGACTTCTTAGGCCTCATCTCTGGATGCAGAATCCAGAAATTCTCATCATCATGCCCCTCCTTTTTATAGTGAGTGCATGAAGCTTTTCTTTTCTTTGCAGTTTTAGCCTTCCTTGCTTTCCACTTCTACTTTCTTTTCTCCTTACTCTTGCTTGCAATGGGTTGGGATGGTCCCCCAACTTCTGGATTTCCATTCTTTCCTCTAGCTTATAGATGAGTAGCTTGTACAAATACCTCATCTATACTAGTGGGATTAAACATGAGGATGGTATGCCTCATTTAGCTATGTAGACCACCAATGTACTTCAAAAGAGTCTCTGGTGAGTCTAATGAGATACCCAACATCAATGCTCTCTTTCTGAAATCTTGAGTATACCCTTGCACACTTCACCCTTTCAACTACCGAAGAGTTTTCTAACTCATCATGGCTTGTTGCATGTAGACCAATGGATAGAACTGCTTCTTGATAGAAGCAAAAAATTCACTCCAGACAGAGATGGTCTTACCATGATTTTTTATGTCAGCTTGGGTTCTGCCTTCCCACCAAACCAAGGTAGTGCCTCCTAGGTGTACGCTTGCCAACTAAATTTTACTCTTGTCTGAGTTGATGTTCTGAACTCTGCAATACACATCAAGTTGTCTAATCCAGTTTTCCAACTTTTCAGCATTCAACTCTCCATCATATATAAGAAAATCAAATTTAAAGTCTAGCTTAATCAAATATGCTTTCTTATTATGCACAAGGCTATTAGGAGGTGTGAGAAAGCTTTCCTCTTTCCCTTTTCCTTTTGAGTGGTCATGGGAACGAGAATCATCTTCTTCTTTATCTTGTTTAAAACCTCATGAATCTCCATCCTTATGCTTTCTAAAGTCCCTATACATTTCTTCTACCATAGACTTTATAGCTAGGCAACTCTCTATGAATTGAGGGTCTGGCCCCATAGAATCTTCCTCTGACATTGTCTTCTGAGAATAGACTCTCCCAATTTCAGGGTTAGTTTTGACCAACTCTCCTTCTCCTAATTTGAGCTTTGATCTAGTGAGCATTCAACAGCTAAAACAACACAAGGTTGTCTAACCTTACAGCCTTTTGCTCTGATACCACTTGATTTGATATTCACCCTATGAGTGCCATCAGTTGAAGATTTATTAAACAAAGGTATTATAGACTCATGTGCTGGTGTGTGTTCTGTTTTATTTAAGCAACGAATCTATCAAATTGCCAATACACAGAAAATAAAATGGAAAGACAACAGAGAAATATAGTAAGCAAACACAAAGACATAAACAATTTTAATAAGGAGTTCACCCTATTCTCTAGGGCTACATCTTCGGTCTAGCTTTTAGTGGTGGCCTTGTTTTATTGTGTATTTAAGCATAGAATTACAATACATGGACTCAATGTTAGTTCTCCTGAAGCAGGTTTTGTTGGCAAAGTGGTTCTTGGATTCCCTAAGCCACTTGAGTACACATGCTTCTTCTTCTTACCAGCTTTGTGACCTTCTGGTCTACAGTGGAGAGCCTAATGTGGTGCTTAGCCTGGACAGATTCGTCTATGGGATGGCTCGAGTCTCTAGAGCCTCTGGTGCTCGACGCTGCCTCTGGCTAGCTCGGCCCTCTATCTTCTTTCTACTTTTGGTTCACTGTCTTCTTTCTCTGTGTATTCTGTCCTCCTCTCAGGATTCTGTTCTCTCTATCTTCTTTATTCGTCTCTCAGACTATTCTCCGACTCGACTGTGTATTTTTTTCACCGTTCTTGGCTTTTAGCCATTCGTTCCAATGCTTGTTTGGTTTCTCTTCTGCCTCTATCAATTCACCTTATGCAGCTGTGCTCGGAGTTCCTTGTTCGGTGTCATCATGAACGCTTAGGGAGTGGCCACATGTCCTCGTCTAAACAACAGCAGCCTGCTTCGTTGGCTCGTTTCTTCAGTTTCATCGTGGATGAAGTCTTTCCTCCATTGTGGCGGTTAAACGGATTCCAAATCTTTACAAATCGCGATGTATTCCGTCATTAATTTTGTTTCCTCCATCAGGCTCGATCTCAGCTGTCTGATCTGGGGCCTCCAGATCCAACGCCATACGCATGTCTCGTGCGGTTGACTTACTTGACCGATAACGTGTGATCAACGATAGTTTTCTCTCACCTTTGCTTGCCACGCGTCAATCATTGAGTGGGATCACTCCACTTCCATCCAAAACCGCTTGCTGTTTGAGGGTGCCCTGATCAATACCGCTGGTTTCTAGAGTGCGGGTCCTGCCTTTGCACGTTTAGCACTTTTTTCCTTTTCCCCTACGGTTCTCCGGTTTTCCATGTGTCTGTGTGCTCGGGCTTCCCCCATTTCGGCCTTGTTCGCCCAATGATGCGTGATTAGTGAAATTGCACATCAAAATCCACCTCCTTTTCCCAATCCGAGGCTCCCAAGGGCTACTTTGACCTCTTGCGCAGTCTCCATGGGCCTCGGTCAGCGTGCTTTGACCGAGGTCCTCAGCATTCCACGCTGGCTGCCATTGCCACCGGTTCAAGGGTGTTTTTTATCGTTGTTTTGGAATTTTTAGAGATTTTTCCTGACTTGATACAATCATGGTTCTTTGACAGTCTTTTATGGATCCAATTCAGATCATGATCATTCCATAATACTATTCATAAACATATTGAAAGAGATAATAAAAAGTAAATTCCATTGAAACTCACTTGGGGCTAAACAATTCATAAGTCATAGGGATTAATTTTTTAGACAACTATCATGGGTATGACATATAATATAATATATTGAATGAAATCTTTAAAAGATTTTCAATTTAAACAACCATTATGATATGATCAATATGAAAAGATAACAAAACTAGTCAGTGTGGAAGATAGAAAAACTAACAGGTCTGGCTATAAAGAAAGCTGAAGAAATATATTGAGATTTATTATAATGCAATATATTTGTTACTAATTCTATATATCATATTATTTCTTTCTATTTACATTTTTTTATCATTCAACATTATATGTGACTTTATTACCATTCAACTTATTTCTCATGTAACTTTTCTAGTGGCCCTTTTAATAATACTCTTTATATTATAAATGGTAGTAATTTTCAAATGATCAAATTCATCTTAAACATACACTAGCACAAAAATGGCTAATTAGTTACTAAAAAACTACTAAATTTTGCATATAAATGACCATTTTTCAATTGATGACGAATAGTGCTTAGTTTACAATATCTTATAACATGGCCAACTTTTAGTCGTAGTTAGCTTAATCATTATTTGGTTGTCTCAATTTTATCATCTAGTAGTATACTTAATCATAAATTTCGTCATTAATTTAGTCATTGAATTAATCATCAATTGCCACAATTAATTAACAAATACATAACAAAATATACTACTACATGATCACCCAATAAAACCAATCAATAACCAAAGAAATATGACTAAAATGTTGGTCACATTATAAGATACTATAAATTAGCTATTAATAGTTATATATATGCAAATTTTAGTCATCGTTTGAAAACAATTAATGACAAAAAAATATGACTAAATTTTAGTCATATTACAAGATATTATAAATTAACTACTAATAGTCGTATGTATGCAAAATTTAGTTGTCATTTGTAATAACAAATTTATCATTTATAGTAGTCATTTATCTTTTCTTGTAGTTTCATATTGATTGTATAAACAACTAATTTAGTAGTTTATATTTATTCCATTTGTTTTAATTAATAATCATTATAAATAACTAATTTAATCATTGTATATTCATTTTATTTGCATTCATCATTAATCAATATAAAGTACTAATATTTATTTTATGTGTTCATTATTAATAAACATAAAATAATTAGTATGATTTTGTGACTAAATTAAAAAAAAAATGCCATACAATAAGCGTGTTCATCTAATATGAAAACACAAAGTTACATATGTTAATTACAGTACTAAATAATATCAATTACAACTATAAATAATTTCAGCTACATAAATATATTATTGAAATATCAAGTATTACAATATGAGTTTCCAACTTAATATTTGTTAGACTACAAGTTATACATGAAATATTGTTTCATCACATTAAAACATTATCATTATGTTGCCAAGGCATTATAAGTGAATTTACCAACTCAAAAGAATTGACCATCAAGTTGTATGTGTGTGTCTCATGTGAAATATTGGCTTGGGGTTTGTGGTTCTCCATCATCAACATTTGATGTAGGCAAGTGAGCATTTGCGACACTTCTTATTGATGGAGATGACGCAAGTGCATCACTAGAAACAAGTACTTCTAGTTCATATGGTTGTGTGCCCCTTAATAAAACAAAACCTTATCATCTTTTCTAAATTGGCATGTATCTACTACCTTCAAAAAACTTGATGTACTTTTCTTTTGTTGGTAAAACCCTATTTGGATTTCTAAGAACCTCTGATGATAGTTCCACTTCAGTTTTCTTGTTAGATGTACTATCAACCTACAAGAATAACCAATAAACCCAATCAAATAAATGTAGTGTATAGTGAAAAGTGATGTGTGTGTGTGTGTGTGTGTGTGTGTGTGTGTGTGTGTGTGTGTGTACACATAGAGAGAACAATGATAATTTTTTTTTTATTAAGTACATGATATTGGTAAGAACTTAGATATACATAATGCAAAATATGTCATGATTTATTGAGTACTCAAAGTCCCCACACACCCAAATGAGGTAGGCTGATAGTAAGATATGAACTAGAGATTTGAAGATATCAGTTAAGAGGGCGGGTACAGGTGGCTAAAATTCCATTTTTGTTAGACATTGTGTATTAATATTTATTTAACTTATAGGGGCAACCATACCATGAGTAAAAATGGGTTGACATCAATACTTCTTAATAACACTAGCTGCTTAATAAGTCACCTGAATATTTAAGGGGAAAAATATGGGATGATTTTTGCATAAGATTAGCCACATTTTGAACCTTTTTTGATCAATAAGAATCTCCGAATTTGGATCCACCTCTTAATACCTCAGAAGAGGAAGGACATTACTATTTAACAGAAAAATACAAGAAAACTAGAGAATATAGAAAAAATAAACACAAACCACCATTCTCCACATACGAAATGACACCAATATGTTCATGAGTACTTTTCTAATTCTCTTTTAACAAAAGCCTCTCCTGATAAAATGCACCAAAAATACAACACTAATTACCTACATTGGTTCACCATCCTTATCACTACAGTTTAGGCCCGTTCAAAGCACACAACACCATTAACAAATATAGATGTATTACCATCATCACTAGATAATTTTTCAACTGTACTTTTATTATATATTTCATTTTTCCATCTTATTTTATCCCTTGCTATTTTTGGCAAAACAAATGTTGGTAACTTTTCAATTAAGGTGGTTCTTGGAGGTTCCATTGGGAGAGGATACTCGAAAAATGAATGTTTTGCTTGAGATACAATTCAAAATTTGGGGTATTCAATTCATAGTTAAGCCAAATAAAATAATTTGGTGTAAAAGATAGGCTCAAAAAGTAGATAAGTGGATACCAATACCAAATTGTGTGAATATTTCCGTTCCAATAACAACGGTCATTCTATCATGATTAGACCTTGTAAGTACTTTAATAGTTACATTCCAGCCACCTACATCTAAAATACTATAAGCCAAAACTGCAACGATCTTACTCATTGTATCATCATGCTTATCGATAATTATTTTCTCGAGTTGATGCCTGAAACAATATCAAGAAAACATTTTATTTTGGTGAAAATTGAAATAAATGTATATACCGACATTTTGAAAAAAAATTGGTAAGTGATGGAAACATTTTCTTTTAAAATTTGAACTTCCAAGAAGTACTCCTAAGCCATTGCAAAATCTAGAGGACAACATACCTAAAGTTACCTCCACATGGTTCACGTGATTCATTTTTGAATAAGAACCATAGTCATTGTTATTAGAGTTCCTTGATGAAAAAAACAAACAACATCTGATGTTACAGGCTCTAGCATAAAAATGACTTTGCTTAATCCTATACCAGCACAAGAAACACCAACTGTTATAGATGCTTCATACCTAACATGTGGATTGTAAGACTTAGAAATAAAATATACAACTTGTGGTGTCTATGCAATTGCAAGGAAAACTGTCAAATCAACACAGGAAAATAGAAACAGTAGTAATGCTACCTACATATTTATGAAATTTCATTCCACTAATGATTATGACTAGAAAAAGATCATTTGTTGAGACTTGTAGAATCAAGTGTAACACCCTCCTTCTAGGCCTACCCAAAGTAACCATGCCAACTAGGTGATCCAGGGATCCTTTGCTTATAGATGTATGAAAAGAATCACATGTGAAAATTATAGCTTAACATAGGGATTTAATGTGCACACAAGAAAGAAGAAGAAACACATAAAGGCACGAAAAGAAGACATCAAGACTTGATAATGGAGTTTTTCCAACTTGGACTACGTCTTCGAGCCATGCTCGATCAATGGGGAGGCCTTCATTCATTAAATGGCATGAAATGAAGAGAATACAAACATTAGTTACATAAAGGAGTATTATACCTCCATTCTGAAAAATGGTTGAGAAGAGGATAACTCAGATGAAGAAATGGATAGCACCACTGTGTTCGTGGCATTGAGAAGGGAAAAAACCATATAAAATTTGTCCAATTTAGACAAAAAGAAATTTTGCCCCTCCTATAAGCTCTGCCTCGAATTTTGTGCCCAAGAATCCTCCCCCCGCATACTTTTTCCAATCATCAGGCTTTTATAATGTCTCTTTTGTTACAAGCACGCTTAGATCGGAGGTCATTTTGTTTAGAATAGCAACCGTTGAATAGAAGGATCAGCGAGCACAACCAAAACCTGAAAATAAGCCTTTTTCCATTAAATAGACAATACACGGAATAGACTGAAAAATCCAACCGAAACCTTAAAGCCGGATCTCAAATTTTATTAAATTGGCTCTATTCTCCTGTTGAGTCCTTGCTTTATCGCAAATCGCAAATCGCTCTGTCACTGGTCCTTGTCACAGGGATCGCTGATTGTTGATCGCCAATATCAGTGATATTGTCGTATCGCATCGGTCCTATCACATCGGCATATCGTGTCGCTATGGCCTAGGGGTCCTGATCCTATCCCTTGGGTTTTGCCGACCCGATCCACCAATTTGATCTCTCCATCCCAATATCACCAATCGCTTGCCTCTGATCTCAATTAGTTGAAGATCACTAATCGGGGGTTCATCCGCTCTTGCCTTAAGCCTGCCTTTTGACTTCTCCAATTGTGATTTGCCCTTTAAAGGATTTAAAACCAATTTTTAGGAGAAATGCCTCCTTTTTCAAAGGAACAAAGATGAAATATTTTCGAGATAACTTCATCATCAGGACTCAGATTGGAGTGTCATTCACACCGTTAGAATCATGGTGACGAGCACTTCGATCTGATGTCAACATACTTGCTTTTTTGCCACTTTTGGATTTTGAGCTTTTCCATGCCATTATGTCTGAAGATCCACCTAGATCAATCCTCCCCATTGAGGAGCTTTTGGTCTGCCAAAAGCTTTATTAGGCAGTTGGCAAGTGAGGAAATTGTTCCCTCACCCTTTCCTTCTCCAGTCGTTTTGTCTTGCTAGGGTGCATCCCCTTGAAACCAACTCGAAGGTATTCCACATCTCCTCGCCGTGAAGTCCTGGTTCTTCTGTTAAGGATGATGTCTTCAGGTAACTCTTCGAGATACTCTGGTGCAAACAAAGGCAAACCTCCTACAAAATCCATTGACACATTTTCCCATGGATGACTCGAAATATGGATTGGTGTGTAGAGCTCGGGTTTTCTATTAGAGGGCTTTGAAATAGAACACATCACACAACCCTTTACATAGCGAGTCACAATGTTCTTCATATGAGGCCTAAAACAAAATCTTTGTACATGAGATAAAGTCTTTTCAACACCAAAGTGTCCAGTCACAAGAGAGGTGTGGGCCTTTCGAATTACATGTACTTGTTCCCTTGTGGGAATGCATAATTTGCCAAGGTGATACAACAATTTTCCTTGTAAGTGATAGTTGTCCACCTGTGAACCATGGGTTAGTTTTGCACAAACCTCTTTAAAATCATCATCGTTAGCATATTGTTCAGCATAACTCTCAAAATACAATGAAGCATTATGCAAAATAACAGAAGCAGAAATAGGAGGGCGAGATAGCATATCGACCACTTTATTGCTAGTGCCCTTCTTATTCCTTATTACTAGATGAAACTGTTGAAGAAAATCCATCCACCTAAAACGACGAGATTGCTGCAACTTGGTTTGTGACTGGAGGTACTGCAAAGGCTGATGATATGTATGGATGATGGTCTCCTTGCTGATCAGGTAGTGTTCCCACTTTTTCACACTCTACACCAAGGCATAAAGCTCCTTGTCATAAGTGGGATAGTTTATCACAGTGTGAGAAAACTTCTCGGAATGGTAACATATCAGCTTCTTTTTCTGCATCAGTGTAGCTCCTATGGCATAACCGCTGGCATTTATTTCAATCTCGAATGGCTGTTGGAGATCTGGTCAGGCTAAGGCTGCCGCAATGCTAATCTTTACCTTCAATGTTTCGAAGGAATTCTTCTATCTTCCTCCCCATTAGAAGACTTGTTTCACACTTGTCAATGTGTGCAGATGTGCTACAATAACAGAGAAATTGGCAATAAATCTCCTCCAATACTGGACTGCACCTAGAAAGCTACGGACCTCAGTTACACTAGTAGGCTTAGGCCAATTTACAATTGCTTCAATTTTAGAGGGATCAATCTTTAACTAACCATGACCAACAATATGAACTAGTTAACCCAAAGAAGTTTTCTCGAACTCACACTTTGACAACTTTATATAGAGTTTTTCTTTTTTCAATACATCAAGCACTTTCTTCACATGACACACATGTTCATTCCAAATTTTACTGAAGACAAGTATATCATTTAAATATACAAGAACAAATTAATCAATGAAAGGCTGAAAGAGATCATTCATGACCCTCATAAAAGTGGTTAGAGTGTTGCAAAGTCCAAATGGCATCACCATCCATTCGAACAACCCATGTTTCGTCTTGAAGGCAGTTTTCCACACATCCTGCTCTGGAATTCGAACTGTCTCAATGGTTGACATCCTATACATGCCAATATTTGGTAAAGGAGTGTCATGCTGCAAATAGATTGCATGTCGGATTTCCGTCTTCGGAGGTAATCTCTTCAGTTCCTGAAACAAATCATCATAATTAGAAATTAACTCACATAATTCCTATTTATGTTCCTGATCACAACCCTGGAAATCATCAACTAATTTTGCATCTTTTCCACTTACAACCATAAGCATGCAACCCTTACTGGAATTCACCAGCATTTTCATTTGTCCCACACTTACAAGGCTAGCATTGATTTTATTTTGATGAGCCCTTACTATATATTCTACCCCATCTTTTGTGATTTGGTATTTGTTTTCATTATAGAAAATGACTTCCTTTCTATCATATAGATGTGGACTCGCTAACACCATGCCATAGATATCCAATGGGATCACACCCAGTTCTATTTCATCCACTAGCTTAGAAGCGATTATAAATTTTACTTTACACTACTTGGTTACATTCAGTTTTTCTTTATCATGTATCCATCCAAGCGGGTAAGGTTTCAGATGTGGTTTTGTTTCTAAGCCGAGTTTCTTTACCGATTCTGCAATTAATTTTGCTTGGGATCTGGTATCAAACAGAGTTTCTACTTTAGTATGATTTATGACAACTCTAATATGAAACAGTTCAATTCTCTTTCGATCATTAGGAAGGGACTCATTTACAGAACTAGTGCCTTCATGCAATTCTGAATTAACATGAGGCGTAAGAGTACCCTTTTTTCCTGCTGCTATGATCAATGCTTCATCTCCCAAATTATATCCAAGGTCTTGCTGCGTAGTCGCCACTATATTCTGCTCGCCTTTTCCTCCATACTTCTTCGGTCTCTTTTCTAGGTGTTGTTTCCAACAGTGATCATCATCGTGACCTTCCTTTTTGCAGTGATTGCAATAAGGTCTTTCTCCTTCTTTGGCTGCTGCCATTTTCTTCTCCTTTCCTTTCCATTTCACTTTAGATTTTCCATTGGGAGGTTCAAACAGTGGTTTTTTGGAATGATCATCTTTTTCATTTTTGCCCCTACTCTCAATATGAATTGCCTTTATGCTAGTTGAGTCAATAGTGGTTGGTTCAAACAATAATAATGAATGCCTAATGTAACTATGTAATGCGCCAATGTACTTAGTTACTATTTCAGGTGTATCAAGTGCAATACACAAATTCAGTGCTTTCTTTCTAAACTCCTCTGCAAAACTCCGAACAACCTGACCTTTGCCTTGCCTTAAAGATTACCAATTCATTAAAGCTTTTTGCTTGTATCCCAAAGGATAAAACTATTCCTTTAACCTAGAAATAAAATCAGGCCATGAGGAGAAGAGGTTACCCACATTCTTACTGCTCTGCAATTTTCTCTCCCACCAAACGAGAGCGATGCTGCTCAGCCGTAGAGAGGCCAACTGAATCTTTTCCTCATCCTCCACGATCTATTGAATCCTGCAGTAGATATCAATTTACCTAATCCGATTATTAAGCTTCTTTGTGTTACTTTCACCATTAAACATGGGAAGATCAAATTTCACATCTAATTTAAAGAAGGGTTTCTTAGATGCATCCCTTGAATTTCTATGATTATGGTGGTGAGAGGAAGAAGAAATTTTACTCATGGAAGGAGAAGGAGGGGTTTCTTCTCCACCATTTCCATGTGCTGAACCTTGTTCTTCTAGGTTTCTCTCTTATGCTTTCTCCAACCTTAAAACCAACTGACTGATATTCTCTGCCATTGAATAGAAGGTCTTGCAGAAATTACACTCCTCTTTAAGATGAGCTTCATCTTCTACCATGATTCTCCTTCGATGTGCACACCCTGCTTCGGGATCGAAAGGCTCTAGTTCCCCTTCACCTCTTCAGAGCTTGTTTCTTGTTACCATACAAAAATGAAATTCACATCTAAAAAGACCTGCTCTGATACCACTTGATCCAGGGATGTTTTGCTTATAGATGTATGAAAAGAATCACATGTGAAACTTGCAGCTTAACACAGGAAATTAATGTGCACACAAGAAAGAAGAAGAAACACATAAAGGCATGAAAAGAAGACAACAAGACTTGATAACGAAGTTCGTCCAACATGGACTATGTCTCTGGGCCTAGATTGATCAATGGGGAGGCCTTCATTCATTAAATGGCATGGAAAAAAGAGAATACAATCATCTGTTACATAAAAGGAGTATTATACCTCCATTCTGAAAAATGGACGAGAAGAGGAGAACTCATATGAAGAAATGGATAGCACCACTGTGTCTGTGGCGTCAAGAAGGGCATAAACCATATAAAATTTGTCCAATTCAGACAAAATGAAATTTCGCCCCTCCTGTAAACTCTGCCTCGAATTGCATGCCTAAAAATCCTCTCCCCCCGTACTTTTTCCAATCTTCGGGCTTTTATAATGTCTCTTTTGTTACAAGTGTGCTTAGATCGGATGTCATTTTGTTTAGAACAGCGGTCATTGAATGGAAGGATCGATGGGCACAACCAAAACCCAAAAATAGGCCTTTTTCCATTAAATAGATAATACATGGAATAAATTGAAAAATTCGACTGAAGCCTTAAATCCGGATCTCAAACTTTATTAAATCAGCCCTATTCTCCTGTCGGATCCGCGCTTTATCGCAAATCGCAAATCGCTCTATCACTGGTCCTTGTCATGGGGACCGCTGATCGCCGATTGCCAATATCAGCGTATCGCATCGGCATATCGCATCGCTATGGCCCAGGGGTCTTGGTCCTATCCCTTGGGTTTCGCCGACTCGATCCACTAATTCGACCGCTCCATCCTGATATCACCGATCGCTTGCCTCCGATTGTGATTAGTCAAAGATCGTTAATCGAGGGTTCCTCTGCCCTTGCCTTAAGCCTGCCTTTTGACTTCTCCGATTGCGATTTTCCCTTTAAAGGCTTTAAAACCCATTTTTAGGAGAAATGCCTCATTTTTCAAAGGAACAAAGGTGAACTCTTTTCGCAATAGCTTCATCATCCAGACAGATTGGAGTGTCGTTCACATTGTTGGAATCAGGGTGATGAGCACTTCGATCTATTGTTAAGATACTTGCTTTTCTGCCACTTTGAATTTTGAGCTTTTCCATGCAATTGTGTGTGAAAATCCACTTGGATCACTAGGGTAAACATGAGACGAGATGCTACTATGATCAAATTTAACCTCCTATGTGAACTTAAGGAAGTGGAATTGATGGAACATCACATATAGTCATCCAACATCATCAACAGAACCCTTAAGAGACAAGCTAGTCACTCATACAACCTGTCCCTGGGTACTAATGTTGCTATGGACCTCTTAGGCCATAGTCGCTCTCATTCTATGGGAAAGGGAGTGACCATAGACCCAAAGTTTCTCTCATAGGCTTGTATGCTAGCGACTATGGACCACACTTTCCAATTCTGAGCCAACAACCCTGGGCTTTAAGCCACTTTTTCAGGCCCAGAGCCCAAGCCACTTCTCAGAATGGAATGAAAGCTTGAAATCAAGAAAATTATAGGGAAATAATGAAGCAAAGGTAATAATCCCAACAAGACCTTAACCATACCCCTACTAGCCATGACAGGAATTTCGTCAAACATATCATCGACATGTAACCTATAGGTGTAAACAACAAAATTAAGTGTAGGGATCTCATACTTATATGAGAATCACTATGAACCATTGTTCCCTCATGCCATTTTCTACCTTATCATCTATTAGGTCATAAACACATTATCCATTCATGTACAAGTAAAAACATGCTGAGAGCCATACATAGTTTTCATCACAAAATGTCCATATAACCAGCAGAATAGGAACATAAATATCATAAACAAAGCATCCAACAAAATCCATATATACATATGTACATTTTCACATGAAAATAAATGGAATGAATTTATAATTAATGAATGCAATAAACAAACTGGAGATGGGTCTACAACGTTCCACCTGACCATAGAATGGCTGAGCCAAATCTCTCTTCAGCCATCCACCCATGTGCCATATTCCAAGCATGAATGTGGGATCTCATAGAACACGTCAATCAAAACTCATCCAAGGATTCTAGTGACCATCTACCTCAACCCATCAACAACTATTCCACCTCACAGTCAAACATCACAAAACCATCATCAAATTGGTCTCCATCCAAGCCTTCAGGGTTTCCAGAGTGTTTGTCCAACCAAGGCTTCCAGAACTAGTAAGTCGATAAAAGCATGTTAATGTGTCTCATTATATGGCAAAAGCAAAAAAGTACTCAAATGAAAAGAGATAAAAAAAAATGAATAGAAAAATATCAATTAAATGAGTTGAGTTTCATTCTTGTTAATTATAAAAAATAAATGCTAAATTTGTAACAGCTAACTTACAAAAAAAATTGGTAAAAGCTATAGTGAACCTATTTAATGGGTTCAGAAAATATACATACTGTTATAAAAGGTGAATACTAAATTTGTAAATAAGTCAACTGATAGTAAATATTGGTAAAAACTATGGTTAATCACTCACAAAATATAAATAACTTTTCTAGATATGCAGGTTTAAATATGTAAAGTTAAATGAAATGCTAAAACTCTTTAAAAATATATATAAAAATAGAATTAGAATTTCTAAACAAATAATTTTATATATTATATTTTGAATAA
>APFE031469633.1:8810-37357 GCA_000404065.3 Pinus taeda
AAAAAAAAAATACGTGTTCGTATTAGGTCCATAAGACCCCGGCTTGGTACCAACGCATGCGTGCCCAAAACTTAAACTAGCCCACGACCATTTGAAGGCCCATGTGGCCTAGGGCTGGCCCCTGCTCTGAGCGCTAAGGGTTGGCCCTCGTTTACTCTCTGCCCTCAGTTCCGTTGAGGTTCATGTGACCCGGGGCTAGTCCATTGGGGTTGGCCCCTTATCTGCTTCTCCACACTCCTGGTTGTATGCAAGGTCATGTGACCCAAGGTTGGCCCCTAACCATAGCTCCGTCGATGGTTCTTTGCGATGGGTCTGGTCATGTTTTGTTGGAGGGTTGTGACCACGGGGCTAGGGCTAAGCCTTGGCCCTTAGTCCCGCCCCTTGGTTCCGAGGGTGCGGGGACTAAGTCTGGGGCTTAGCCCATGCGCCAACCACCAATATGAAATTCATTAGATTTTAAATGTAACCCAAGGCTATAGTTTATCAAGTGACATGTGCGATGGCACGTTGGTTGAGGCCTGTGGTGTTTATTGCTTGGTTCTAGGTTTGATTCTCGTGGAAAGCTTGGCCCAGCACAAAATTTTTTGACCTGTCCTTGGAGGCCATCTGACATCCTCCAATTGGCCCACGTGTCTCTCCCCCATTGGCCAATAATACATAGTCAACCACACAGTCAAATTTTTGGAACAATCAAGAGTGGCCAAGTGTTAGCCTGCCACTGGCCCAAAATGTACAGTCACCCTGTCAATTCTGCAATTTTTTGCTTGTTTGAGAATTTGATCAGAACACGATATTGGGAGCATACGATATAGATTTTGAGTGAAACGAGTTTTGTTGGATTCATATCACTAAGATCTATACAATCGTATAAGTTTCAAGCACTTTTGAACACTTTGAATTTTGAGCACTAAATTGATCCCCTGGATCATGTATGATCTCCTTGTTGATTTATGGATGCATGGTATATGTATGTGATTATTTGGTTATGATTTGTCATTAGCATGGAGAATTGCCTAGATTGACAGTGGTTTTAGCCTTGCCTTTCCAGTTCCTAGATAACCATGGTGTTGTGGGTTTTTTCATTTGATTTCTTTTTGGTTGGTGCTCATAATTCCTTATGGTCGTGGGTTGGAACAAATGCTCTGGAGACCTGGAACAACTTGGGTTGAGTTACTAGTCTTGGATCCTAGGTTGGAAAAATTCTCTGGAGCCCTTGGTGGGTTGAGATACTAGTCCTGGAACCAGGTTGGACAAACACCTTAGAGCCTTGGAAAATTGTGGGTTGAGATACTAGTTCCTGAAGCCCTGGACAACTGGGTAGAGATCGATATGGTTGGTGTTGGTGATGTCTGACCGGGTGGTGGAATTACTGGTTTAGGATTGAGGTGGTTTAGTATCTAGAAGCCTTGGTTTGGTTTGTTTGGTTTGTTCCATGAGATCCCACATTCGCACTTGCAATATGGCGCAGGGGTGATTGGTTGAAAGAGAGATTTGGTTCAGCCCAATCTATGGTCGAGTGGTACTTGGAATTCCCTGACTTGGTTGGATTTTGCATATGTTAATAAGAGTTCTTTTTCTAGTGTATTTTATGAGTACTTGTACTTGATATTATGTGGCTTTGATGATTGTTCTATCATGGTTATTATTATGGTTATATGTTGGTTATAAACATGGTTCCACAACAATTTCTAGTTATGACTCTTGATGTGTTTTGATTTGTTGATGAATGGTTAATGAATACATGGGCTAACAAATGTTATTTCAAATATTATGAGAGGGTATTAGATCTTCTTGGTGATTCTCAGATAAGTTTTAGACCCCTATATTCATATATGCATTCATAACATATAGATTACATGTTCACCATATGTTTGACGAAATGAATGTCATGGTTAGCCCTGGATAGGTCAAGTATTTGATCAAGTTTTGTATGAGTGGCTTTTTCTTGATGTCATTTATCATTCTGGAAAGTCTCACTAAGTTATGGGCAGTGGTCTGGAGGCTGACCTAGAATTTAGGCTTAGAATCCAGGACTGAACCCTCTGAACTGGAGAAATTGGGTTGCAACCGTATGGATGCAGTGTTCTGCATATAGTTGGAGGCTCCCAACCACATGGAGACCTTGATTTGGGGTGTGGTTGTGGGTCCTAGGCTGAGAAAAATAGGTCCAGCTCAGGTTTTGCCACCTGGGATGGTTGATCAACTCGTGAGTGACTTGTAGCCGCTATAGGATGTGGTGAGTTGTCATTGTGTCGTTAGTAGTCAACCCCACTTCCTTAAGTGGATCTAGGAGGTCAGGTCAGGTCATAATAGCTCTTCCTCTCATGTTTACCCTGACAGGCCTGTGAAGTTGGGTAAATGTGGGAGGGGTGGTTACAAATTCGTATAAGAACAGTTTATGTTCTCTTTTGGTGATATCTGATACGATATATTGTATCAGAGCTCTTAGATTCAACAAGAAGAATGTATTTGTCATGCCTGCATGTTAGTTGTATATGTGTTCGTTATGCATGCATTGTGATAATCATTGTTGCAGTGGTTTCGTCATGTAGAAGTTGATGATGTTGATGTTGAGATGAATGACATGTTGATTTCATTATATATACACATGTTGTGCTAATCTGGATTGATTTTTCAGATGAGATATCCTTCCCTAAGCTTCACTGAGGTACGTTGAGTATGATTATATTTGGTTTATCTAACATGGAATGTTTGTAGGAAGTAGAGGATCAAATATGACAAGCAAAATGGTGGACTACAGTTCATGTCATTCTCCCTACCAATCAGATGAACAACATGATGATGAGTACTCCCTTGACATAACAAATATATTGAGAATTTTAAAAGAAGAGATTAGGAGTTGTAAGGTGGATAATGACAGGATCATTCAGTCACAGGAAAGACTTGCTAGGGCACAGTAGAAGCAAGCAGAGTTTAGTGCAGTCATACTTCAGAGTCTATCAGATTTGCAAAGATAGGGACCACTTAGGATCAATCATGGACAAGAGGAAAGGACCAATGGGGCATATGGAATAGGTTTTAATCAGGATACATGTTTGACAGGGATGATACAGTCAGAGATGGTAGGTTATTGGACACACCTGATAGGAGGGGTAATGACCATGGGTTCTATTCTAGTTATGGTTCAGAGAGCCAACAACGTCATCACTGTCACCATCTGTATAGGAGGAGTGAGAAGTAGTACTTGTCAGAGGAGTTCAAGAAAGAAAAGGCTCCTACATTTGATGGAGAAATGAAGAAGTCACAAGATGTAGAAGCTTGGTTGCTTGGGATGAATAAGTTCTTTTGATTGCATGATTACTCAGGGAACATGAAAGCAAGGATAACTACTTTTAGTCTTAAAGGAAAAGCAGACATTTGGTGGGAAGATGTGAAGAATTTCAGAGGCATTCGGGAAGAGGAGTTGACTTGGAGTGAGTTTGAGAGACTTTTCAAGAAGAAGTATCTATCTGAGAGATACTATGATGACAAGGTAAAGGAATTCTATGAGTTGAAGATGGGATCTATGACCGATGAGGAGTATACTAGCAAATGTTTGGAGTTGTTAAGATATATGCCTTATATTAAGGGGGAGAAAGCAAAGATTCATAGATTCATTAGTGGGTTGCTAGTATCATTCAAAGACATGATTGAGTTTAATGAGCATATATTGTTGGAGGAAGCCATCAGAAGGTTGAAGCAATGTTATAAGAAATCGAAGCACAAGACTGAGTCTAAGTAGGATAAAAAAGGTAATGAGAAGAACAAAGGAAAGTGGGTTAAGCAGAGAGGAAAACCACATGATACAAATGACAAGGAGAATGCAACATCGCGCAAGAAATTCAATGCAGTTGATAGAGGATAGGGATTTTAGTCTGAGGATAAAAACAAGGGTGATGGTAGGAAGCCTTTACAATGTTTGACATGTGGGAAGGTCATCGCAGGAGAGATTGCCCACAACATCATGGTGGCATATAGTAGATTTACAATGCTCAGGAGGCACAGTTTGGGGATGTTGGACAGAGTATTCCTTAGATTTATGCAACATTAGATAATAGGCAGTTTGATTATCAGGTATCTATTATCGAGATGGAAGGTAAGCTCTATGATCGAGTTTTTTTATTTTATTTTGATTGACCTTGGATCTAACTATAGTTATATCAGTCCTGACCTGGTGGATAAGTTTGATTTGAATAAAGAAGTGCATGCAGAGTTTTGGTTAGTGCAGTTGGCTACAGGTATTAAGAAAAGAGTTCATCATTGGGTAAGATCTTGTGCATTTGAGTTGAATTGTATGTCTATATCAAAACATCTAAATGTGCGTCTGTTGGGATCATATAATATATTGTTGGGTATGGATTGGTTATATATTCGCATAACTAAGGTAGATTGTTATGATAAGGCTATTGAGTGCTTGGATGGTGATGGAGAGAGGATAATCTTACAGGGTATGAAGAAGCCTACATTAGTGAGGATGGTTAATCAATGTAGGGCAAGCACAGTAGTAGGAAAGGATGTGTATTGTTTGTAGTTCATTTACAATGACAAAGATAATGATGTTGAGGATGTTGAAGTTCTAAAGACGTATCCAATTTTGTAGCAATTTCAGGATGTGTTTCAATCAAAGATCTTAGATTTACCGCCTCATGGGGAAGTGGACTTTTCTATTGAGTTGATGTGGGAGAAGCACCAGCATCAAAGGCACCTTACAGGATGAGCACTCCAGAGTTGGTGGAATTGAAGTTGCAGTTGAAGGAAATGCTTGATAAGGGATACATTATGCCAAGTGTGTCACCTTGGGTTGCGCCAGTGTTGTTTGTGAAGAAGAAGGATGTTACTCTCAGTTTGTGCATTGATTACAGGCAAATGGACAAGGTGATGATCAAGAATAGGAACCCTTTGCCACAGATTATTACTTATTTGACCAGTTGAAGGGAGCAACAATGTTCTCGGAGATTGAATTTAGATTAGGATATCATAAGGTAAGCATCAAAGAAGAGGACATCTACAAGGCTGCCTTCCGGACTAGGTATGGGTATTATGAGTTTATTGTGGTTCCATTTGGTTTGAATAATGCTCCAATTACTTTCATGTATTTGATGAATAGTGTTTTGCATCCTTATCTGGACAATTTTGAGATAGTATTCATTGATGATATATTGATATATTCTAAGAATGAGGAAGAGCATGTGGAACATCTAGAAGCAGTGTTAAGGCTGTTGAGAGAGCATCAGTTGTATTCCAAACCTAGTAAGTGAAATTTATTTCAAATAAATGTTCATTACTCAAAACATGTTGTTTCCAAGGAAGGCATAGCAATAGATCCAGAAAAGATCAGAGCTATCATGGAATGGGCAACACCTAGAAATGTGGATGAGGCCAGATCATTCATGGGATTAACAGGTTGCTACAAGAGGTTCATCAGGAATTTCTCACTGATTTCCTATCCTATTACATCATTGAAGCAAAAAGGGAATAAATTTGAATGGATAGAGGAATGTGCAACTATTTTTGAGCAGTTGAAGTAGTTTCTTACAAACGCTCCAGTTCTAAATATTGCAAATCTAGATAAAGAGTTTGTGTTATGTATAGACGCTTGCAAGAGAGGACTTAGTGGAGTCCCGAGTATGCTATGAGTGAAGGAAAATGAATGAGCACGAGCAGAATTATGTGACTTATGATATTGAGTTGGTAGCGATCATTCATGCATTGAAGATGTGGAGAAATTATCTTATTGGTTGGAGGTTCATCTTGATGAGTGATCACAGTGGATTGAGGTGCATGTTTGACCAACCGAATCTGAATGTTAGGCAAGCTAGGTGGTTGGCCATGGTCAGTGAGTTTGATTTTGAGATTAGGTACATTAAGGGTAAAGAGAACAGGGTTGCAGATATTCTTAGCAAGACAGTGCAAGTAAATAACATAGCGACTATGAGTTCATATGGGACAGATTTACAAGATCAGATCTTGCAGGCAAGACAACAAGAAGATAGATACCACTAGCTTAAGCACAAGTTACAATAGCAGGGTATAGGTGAATAAGATGTGGACTATCTTCTCACGGCAGATGGTTTGGTCAAATTTAGGGGCATGATCTATGTGTCAGACAACAATGAGCACAAGAAGCTTATCTTAAGGGAATTTCATGTCAAGCAGTATTCAGATAACCTGGGATATCAAAAGACATTGACAACAATCAAGAAATTCTACCATTGCCCGAACTTAAAGAAAGAGGTGGCAAATTTTGTTGAGATTTTTGGATTATAAATAAGTAAAATTAGAGTGTAAGCATCCAGGTGGTTTATTGCAGTCGATTCTAATTCCAGAGTGGAAATTGGAGGTCATTTCCATGGACTTCATTATATATTTGTTGAGTAAATTTAGACAACATGATTCCATAATGGTTGTGGTTGACAGGTTGACAAAGGTAGCTCACTTCATTCCAATGAAGTCGATGAATTCAGCTAGTGAGGTAGCACATATCTTCATCAGGGAGATAGTGAGATTGCATGGTATTCCTTGGAATATTGTGTTAGATAGAGATGCCAAGTTCACTTCTAGGTTTTGGAAGGAGTTGTTTGCATGTTTGGGTACACATTTGGACTTCAATACAACTTATCATCCGTAGAGAGATGGACAGACAGAGAGGGTCAAAAATATTCTTTAGGACATGTTGAGGATGTATGTCATGCATCAACAATGGAAGTGGGAAGAGTATCTTCCACTTGTGGAGTTTACTTATAATAATGGATATTAAGAGTCATTAAGGATGAGTCCATGTGGGGAACTGTATGGGAAGTGTTGTAACACTCCCATCATCTGGAGTGATCCAGTGAAAAGGGTGTTGATTGGACCATATATGTTGGTAGAGATGGAACATGAAATGTAGGTTATCAAGAAAAATCTAAAGGTAACACAAGACAGGCAAAAGATTTATGAAGATCAACACAAGGAATTTAAGGAGTTTCAGGTTGGGGAACATGTGTACTTGTGCACCAATCCCAAGAAGAGATCATTGAGGATTGGATCTTGTGCCAAGTTGGAACCTCGGTATTGTGGGCCTTTTGAGATCCTTGAGAGGATTGGACCAATGGCCTATCAACTTGCACTGCCTCCAATGGTGAAAGTCCATGATTTTTTCCATGTGTCATTGCTTAATATGTATGCGAAAGATGTTGATCATGGGATTGAATGGTCTGTATTCAAGGGGGAACCAAAAAGAGAATTCTAGTGGGAATCTCAGTGCATTTTGTAGCAAAAGATGCTCATACTCCAGAATCAAGCAATGGAACAAGGTAAAGTGCAATGGAAGCACTTTGGACCCGATGAAGCTACACGGGAGATGGCTGATCAGATGTGGGCTATGTATCTTTCGTTTTTTTCCAATTGAGGCAAAAGAGTTTTGGTATATGTATATATATTTATGTAGGGTTGTTATTGTAAATACCGTTGTGAGTTGTGTTATAAAGCTCCAATAAATGGTATGGTTGTCATGTTGTCATGTTTGTTATGTTGGTTTTGCTTTTCAACAAGATGTTCATTGTAAATATTGCATCGAGCTAAGTTATAAAACTCCATGGGAAGTATGTTTTAGTTTTCAACGATCTTGCTGGTCATAAGTGTCATAGAGGGTTTGTAACAACCATGTGCTAAAAGTTCATGTAATAAATTTAATAAAGGAAAAATAAGACCAAGGTCATGGGACATGTATTCCCAGTTGAATGTTGGGCACAACATAGTGATGGGGTCTCACTTGCAATTAATTAATGGATAAGGAAATTGGCAAAGGCATTGGCAAAGGAAAAGTGGCATTTATTTATGAAAATGAAGGTTATAGGTAACATAATTGCATGTGAGGAAAATTGAAGGAAAAATAGAGGAAAATGAAGAAAATAGAGGCCTCAATGGCAAAAAGTCTTATGAAGATTAGTTCACAACTTTTGTAAGTTTAGTTTTTAGTTTTGTAGCTCTCTCTCTCTCTCTCTCTCTCTCTCTCTCTCTCTCTCTCTCTCTATTCTCTCATTCTCTCACACTCTTTCAAATTTAGAGTTTTCTTGGAGCACTTGGAACACTTTGAATTTGGAGAAAGAAGGAAAATGAAAGTGAGAAAGCACAAGGGAACATGTGGATCAATAACTATAGCTGGATTTCTTTGCAAGTAATAGGTTGCATGTATGACTTCCTTGTTGATTATGGATGCATGTTATATGCATGTGATTATTTGGTTATAATCTATCATTGGCATAGAGGATTTCCTGGATTGATAGTGGTTTTAGCCTTACCTTTCCGTTTCCTGGATAGCCATGGCGTTCTGGGTTTTTCCATTTGATTATTTTATGATTAGTACTCATAATTCCTTATGGTTATGGGTTGGAACAAATGCTTTGGAGCCTTGGAACAACATGGATGGAGTTATTAGTCCTTGAGCCTAGGTTGGACAAACACTTTGGAGCCCTTGGTGGGTTGAGTTACTAGTCCTTGAGCTAGGTTGGACAAACACTTCGAAGCCCTGAAAGGCAGTGGGTTGAGATACTAGTTCTTGGAGCCCTGGATAGTTGGGTAGAGACTGATCTGGTTTGTGTTACTGATGTCCGACCATGAGGTGGAATCACTGGTTGAGGGTTGGGGTGGTTTGGCCTCTATAAGACCTATTTTGGTTTTGTTTGGTTTATTTCATGAGATCCCATATTCACACTTGGAATATGGTGCGGGGGTGATTGGATGAAAGAGAGATTTGGTTCAGCCCAATCTATGGCAGGGTGGTACCTAGTGTATTTTATGGGTACTTGTACTTGATATTATGTGGCTTTGATGATTGTTTTATCATGGTTATTATTCTAGTTATATGTTGGTTATAAACATGGTTCCATAACATGTTCTAGTTATGGCTCTTGATGTGTTTTGATTTGTTGATGAATGGTTAATGAATGCATGAGCTAACAAATGTTATTGCAGCTATTATGAGAGGGAATTAGACCTTCTTGGTGATTCTCAGATAAGTTTCAAACCCCTTTGTTCAGATATGCGTTTATGACCTGTAGATTACATGTTCACCATATGTTTGACGAAATGACTGTCATGGTTAGGCTTGGATAGATCAATTTTTATATGAATGGCTTTGTCTTGAAAGTCTCACTGAGTTCTGGGCAATGGTTTGGAGGCGGACCTGGAATTTAGGCTTAGAATTTGGGACCGTAGCCTCTATTGGGCTTTACTCGCTAAGGTAAGTTAAGCTTTAATTCCTTTTGTCAACCCGAGTAGGTACACTTAGAGGCACTTATCTAATGTATATAGATCTAGAAATATCTAGTGTTCTAATGATAGCCCAGTGAAGTGAAATTAACAATGCTCTCTTACAAGAGGTGTCTCCTTGTATTTTTCAAATACTTGAGCATTGATTTAGATGAAAATAAATCTGATTGCCTATTTAACAAAACAGAGTATTAATTACTTGTTGAAGATTCTACCATTCCCTTACAAGAACTTTACTCTATAGAATCCCTTCCAATCCTAAGTCATAACAATTCAAAACAATTTCTAAATCTCAACTAGTCAAAGCAATGAATGAGATAAGTAACTTTGGAAATCAATAATAGTTGATCCTCTTACAAGGTTCATTCATCTAACTGTAGATTGAATTATGAAATTACAAATCTTAATCAATGGAAATTGAACTATGAACTAACTCTAAAATTGAAATCATAAAATAACAAACATTTTTGTCAACTTCAAGATGAATATTGGTTGAGACTTTTTACAAAGCTCTTTCACAACAAATACAAATCTCTTCAATGAACAATTTTTCAATTGCATGAACTTGTAACACATGAATTAAATAACAAATTCTAAATATCAAATCTATCTGTGCAATTTATAAAGAAAACTTAAGAAGGAGTGTACCAGCTCCATAGTGGGGGGCCTTCCACACTTTGCAAGCACATTGTAGGCTAACTCAAATGAAGAAAATTATTGGATCTGAAAGCATAAGATGAACTCAATATTATAGCTTTGTATTTAAGTATGAGAATCAAAAGTACATCAACTGCGTTTCCAAGTTTTTCATATGTATATAAGGAATAAAAAAACAGAGTTCTCCCTTTGAGTTATTTATCATGAATCTCCATAACAAAAAGAAGATATTCATACTCCTTATTATCCTAATAAGATCCTATAAATTACATCAAAGGAGGTCGAATTGGATTAGATCCTCCATTTAGGAAAAAATCTCAAAAATAGAAAATTTTGTTTACAAAATCTAGAATTTCTACTAAAGTATCTGGGTTTGACCAATGTTGACCGTCCACCTATATTCTTCAAATCCTGAAGTGGATAGGTAATCCACCATATTTTTACATTTAGGTTCATGCCCACAATCTTTGAATTTGTCATCCTATTATGCAACATGTCAAACCATGGAGCGATTATAGGAAGTTACAACATCTTGTAATTTTCTGGAAAATTTCAATTTTAACACAAGAATTTCAAAAATTAATTTCAAGATAAAAATAATGACAATGACATTATATCATTCAGTTTCTAAAGGTTATGGAGGAAATATAAAGGTTAAATGGTAAGAAATGATGAACAAAAGAGGATTTTTAAGTGAAATGGTCAGTCATAAATTGATACCAACATTCCCCCAAACTCAAGATTTTGCATGCCCTCATGCAAATGAATTCTAACATGTCAAATGCCTCTTTTTGCTTCTGCTTCTGCCTCAGCTGCCTGGAGTAGAGCATTGATGTTCATTTGGGCCTTGTACTGTCTTAAAAATTTGGTATTTAGTTTTGATTGCCTTCTTCTGCTTGTACATTTTATAGGCCCTCTTACCAATCTGAACCTTGTAGGCTTGAAGTTTTCTGACCTTCTTCTTCAACTTTTCATTTTCATCTTGAAATTTCTTGCTTTGAGTTCTAAGAGTTTCATTTTATCTCTTCACCACCCTTTCCAAAACTTCAGACTCCATAAGTTGTTGCTGCAATTTTTCAACTTTCCTTTCCAACTTCCCGTTCTTCTTACCTGAAAATTTATGTTCTTGTGGTTCCTTCTCCTTATCTCTTGTTTTCAATCCTTGTATATAATCATACTGAGGCTGTTGTAAGATATCATCTTCTTCCATTGTTTTCCCTCTTTGACCAAATTTAGTCTTTCTGGACTTCCTTGTGTAGGTGGTAAAATTTTTATCCTGCTCAGCTTTCTCAGTTTCCTCTCTTACCATTCTTCTTGTTTTTATATTGCTGCTGGATGGAGCAGAGATACTAAGTCTGTGCTATGAAAATTCTTCTTCTATGTCATCCATATTAATTAATAACTCTGGATGTTGCTACCCTTCCTGTGGATTCTACTACCCTTCCTGCTCTTCATCTGCTATAAATTCATTAGTCACCAATTTTTTTCCATGACACACCTATCTTTTGCAATTCAAACTCAATTAAGATTTTCACCAAACCAAAATGATATAGGCTCCTATCCTGCTACTTCTTTGTTTTTGTATAGTTTTAGACATATTAGTTAAGCTTTGCAAAACAAAATAAGGCAAGCTTATAACACAGTCTTCCCTTAGATGCATTAGCAGTTTGATATGATAAAGGAACACTATATTGTATCTGCTCTTACATGTTATGAATTTCTGAATCACATAGACTATTTCATCCCATGGATGAATGAGCCAACTCTTTAGGAATCCCTGACTTCCAATTAACTGTTGATACCCTTGTTCTAGATACAAAATGTGTCCAGGTTTTCTCCTTAAACTGCTTTGTTTTGAAATACTTCTCTCCCTCTAGACTTATGCCTATAGCCTGGGCAATTTTATTCTCTGAGACTCTAAAAGATAGGTTCCCTACAGTGCCTCTTTCTCCAGTGAATGAAGAGGCAAATTCCATGGCTGTAACTCATTGTGCCCATTGAATTTTTCTAAGAGTGTTAACCACTGTTTTTCCCTAAAGAATTCTATGCAGCCTCTATGCACTTTGGAAAGGTCGAATTGTTCTGGCTCTGTTCTTTTTGCCATGAGAAAAAAAAAAATACCTCTTTTTACCCTGTGCTATAAGAAAAATGTTGTTGTGAGAAAAATTTACTTCTTTTACCCTGTGTTGTAAGAAAAATTTACCAAAATTTTTGCGAGAAAACTACCTGAGGCTACGTTGTCCTAGTGGAATACGCTGTTATTTTTGTCTCTGTTCAAGTGGAAGACCCAACTATTTTTGGATTGAAAACTTCCTTTTTACCGGTCTTGTGGAATGATCCTGCGTTCCGTGGCCTTTCTTACTCGTATGTTGACATTTTCATTGTCAACATACTCGTAACAGCATACGCATACCTCAAAGACGGTTCTTAGGCATTCAAAATTTTCCACAACATTCACAACACTTCCTATGTGTTCGGGCTCTTACCAATTCTCCACAACATTCACTTTACCTCTTTCAGCACAACGTTTGCGTTAATGATGAGCTTTACTACCTTTGTACAATGTTCAATTATTCACTGAACCCTTGGTTCCTTCACACAACATTTAATGATGAGCCTTTGGTTCCTTACAGAACGATTTCTTAATAATAGGCCGATAGCCATGAGCAGCAGTGATGTTTAACTTAAATGATGAAATTGGGTATGATGGTATGGTATGAACCCTGGCTAAGACCGTGAGGGCTACAGATCATCATATTCTCCTCCTCTGAATCATTAAGGTTCCCTCTAACTAGTCGTTGATCTCTATTATGATGACATTTTGTCATAATCTTACTGCACTACCCTTTTCGATCATCATAACATATGTACTGTGTTTGTTTTTTTTTTTAATTTAGGTTAAAAGCCATAATTTTTTTTTATATAGCTTCATAACTATACAAATCATTGGACCTGGACCTGTGCCTCAAAATTCTTATCTGTAGCTTCTAATCTGTGGCTTTTGACTGTTTAATTAGATCTTGAATATGCTTGTTTTAGTGGATCTGTTGGTACACATGATTGATAGATTGAAGTGGTTGAAGTGGAATGGTATATACAGGATAAGAGTATAGGCTTTAAGGATCATATTTAAGGATTTACGTACAAAATGGAAAATAGGATAAATAGGTTATGATGCCTAGATTTTAAGAGTAGGAATAAATAAGACAAAAAAATGAGTATATATGATATAGGATAGGCTTGATAATAGAAACTGAAATCAATAAACATCATGAACCACTAGTTAAAAATTGGAATTAATAAAAGAAATTAAAGTATTAAAATTAAAATTCTTACAACCTTTAGGTACTTCCTTGTTTGAAAGCTAACTCTGTTTGACTTGTTTGATGTGTTCAAGCATAGCAGAATGTGATGGTGGAGTCCTTTTCTCTCTTAAGTGCAGTCTTCTTCTTCTTAACAGGTCCCATCTGGAAATTTGCATATAACATGTCCCTTTGTCGATGTGTTCTTCTGAACAGGTCCCATCTTAAAAATTTGCATATAACAGGCCCCATCTTGAAAAATAATGCTCTGTTGAAAAGTCTACTGAAAAATGAAAGTAAAACAAATTCCTTCCTTTGCTGTAATAAAATTTTGAAAATAAGTAGATGAAAAAGTATGAAAAGGTTCAAACTTTTCTCCTCCCCTGTTGATCATATGACTTGTCCTCAAGTCATCACTATGAAATGTAAATAACAGAGGCTTTTATTTGGAAATACAAATGAAAAAGAAAATGAATTCTTACTGGCCAATTTCTTGGTTTTCCTGTAAGAATTCGTGTTTAGAGTGTGCCAAAGTTTGGTTTTCACACTAAACTGTTATTGTTATTATTATTATTATTATTATTTAATTATTTTGAAAATTCTAAAGTAAAAAGATAACTTAAGGCATAAATATTACAATAGACTGCTGTACTATCTGAACCTCATTTTGTTGTGTCACTGTCTTCATGAAATCTTCTTTGCTGACAGGCTTATGATAAATATTCAGCCTTTGTCCATTTACTAGAAAATCTGTCGTTCTTGGTCAATTGTAGTGAGTTTGATTGATCCATTCTCAAAGACTTCAATGATTTCATAGGGGCCCATCCAATGGGTTATAAATTTGGCTTTGTAGTATTTGAATTTTGAGTCAAAGAGTAATGCCCAGTGACCAACTTGGAACTCTTTCTTCTTGATTAACTTATCATGCCACTGTCTCCTTTGCTGTTGTATCATTGTTGTCCTTTCCACCGCTTGTTGTCTCATCTCATCTAACTGATTCAATTGTATGATTTTTTCTTCCTGTGCTTCAGAGAGGTCTATTCCTAAGTCTGTAGCCAATTTGTAAGTATGTATTTGAAATTGTATTGGTAGCATGACTTCTTTGCCATACACTAGCTGATAAGGTGTAAACCCTGTTGTGTTTTTCTTGGTGATTCTATATGCCTAGAGTGCCTCATTGAGCTTATCTACCCAATATTTCCTATTTGTTGCCACTGTTTTAGTCATGATCCCTTCTAGTGTCTGTTTGTAGATTCCACTTGGTCATTGGCCTGTGGATGGTAGGGTGTACTCCTTCTGTGTTTGATTTTGTACTTGTCAGTGATTTCTTGAACCAATCTAGAAGTGAATTGAGTCCCTTGGTATGTTACTATCTCTCTGGGCACTCCATATCTAACAAAGATTTCTTCAAAAAGGAAATTGACTATTGTTTGTTCAGTTGCCCTTACAAGTGCCTTTGCTTTAGCCCATTTAGTCACATAATCGGTACATACAAGGATGTACTTCTTACCTTTGGATGGTGGATTAATGGTTCCAACAAAGTCTAAAGTCCATTTTTCAAATGGCTCTAGATGTACTTGTGGTTGTAGTGGTATCTCATCGGAGGTGGTTGGTCTGCCCATGCATTGGCAATTGTCGCAACTTCTCACATATCTCTTTGAATCTTTGAAAATTGATGGCCAATAGTAGCCAAGACTAAGAATTTTGTGTGTTTTCCTCTTGGTTGCAAAATGGCCACCACAAGGTTGATCATGACATGGTTTTAGTATGTCAATAATTTCATCCTCTCTAATGCATCTTCTAATAATCATATCATAACCAGTATAAAACATATCACCATTAACCCATGAATATTTTGCACTTTGCTTGACGAGTCTTTTCTTCTCCTTTGAGCTGAAAGATGGAGGTACTTTTCTTGTGGATAAGTAATTAGCTAAATCAGCATACCATGGGGTTAACACTGAAATTGCAAATAATTGTTCATCGGGAAATGAATCTTCAACTGGAACAACTTCACCTGGATTTTGTAGTCTTGAAAAGTAATCTGCTACCAGGTTCTCTTTCCCTATTTTGTCCAACACTGTGAGAATAAATTCCTGCAGTAATAATAACCATCTCGTGATCCTGCCATTAGTTATAGGTTTGTTCATTAAGTATCTAATGTCGGAGTGGTCAGTGTGAACAAAGACTTCATACCCAGTTATGTAGTGATGAAATGTTTTCACCGCATGTATGATTGCAAGCATTTCCTTTTCAGTTACTATGTAGTTAAGTTCAATAGGAGTCAAATTTTTACTTATAAAGTAAATGGCATAAGTTAAAGCATCTTCTTTCTGCCCTAATGAAGCCCCTACTATTGTATCAGATGCATCAGTTGAGATGTGAAAAGGTAAAGTCCAATCGGGTCTCCTCAAAACTAGAGCAGTGGATAATTTTTCTTTGAGTTTCTCAAAAGCAGTTTGACAACTACCATTCCAATTGAAAGATACATATTTTGTGAGAAGCTTAAACAAAGGCAAAGTTGTCTTACTAAAGTTTTCAATAAATTTCCTATAATAGCTTGCATAACCAAGAAAGATTCTTACATCATTTTGATTTGTTGGAATTGGCAATTTGACAATAATTTGAATTTTGGTTTGATCTACCTTGATTCCCTCGGAAGAAACATGATGTCCTAAGACTATTCCCTCATTCATCATCATATAACATTTTTCATTGCTTAAAGACAAGTTGGTTTTTATACATCATTGTAAAACTTTCTCAAGATTTTGCAAAGAATGGTCAAAGGAATCACCATATACTGAAAAATCATCCATGTATACCTCAACACGCTCATGGACTAGATCATCAAAAATTGCTAATATAGCTCTTTGAAATGTTGCTAGAGAATTGCACAAGCCAAATGGTAAAAAATTGTAAGCATATGTGCCCTAGGGACACATAAATATTGTTTTGTTTTGGTCTTCTAAGGCTATGTTGATCTGATTGTAATCGCTAAAACCATCCAAGAAGGAAAATGATATTTTTCCAGCCAATGTATCCAAAACTTGATCAATAAATGGCAATGGAAAATAACCTTTAAAGGTGGCTTTATTCAATTCTTTGTAGTCAACACAAACTCGCCACTTACCATTTTTCTTGGGGACTATCACTAGTGGAGATACACGCTGGCTATCAGAAATCGAGTAAATGAAATTTATTTTCAGTAACTTCTGCAATTCGTCTCTTACAATATCTTTAAGCATGAGGTTCATCCTTCTCTGTGGTTGCCTCACTGGTTGAATACTTGTGTCTGTATAGATATGGTGAGTGCAAGTTTCCGGGTGAATTCCCTGCATGTCAGTGTAGTCCCAAGCAAATGCCTTTTGGTATTTGGTCAGCAAATCAAGCAATTTCCATTTCTGAGATGTTTCTAGAAATGCCCCAATGTTCAGTGTTTTTCCTGGGTTGATTTCTACAGTCTTGCCTTGTGTGTTTGTAATGGAATTGATTGGAAATATATCTTCAAATAATGTTTTCAGAGAACACATGGTACAAGTTTCCTGAAAGCTTTGTGCCAATATTTGATCTGCAATAGTGTATTGTTCATTCCTCAATTCCTCTGAAACTTCAGGATGAGAAATAAACATTTCTACCAAATCTTCATTATTGTCTTCCTCGAAATCATAAATTTGATTGATGCTTAAAACAAATTGTATTTCTTTCCTATCATTGTATTTGTCCTCAAGCCATAGGTTATGTGTTACTGCTGGAGCTTGGGCTGATGGGTATAAGGTAAGTTGTTTTCTCTCTGTTCCTCTGGAAATAATCATATTACTCTATCTACACCCAATAAATGCATCAGCAGTTGCCAACCATGGTCTGCCAAGTATGAGAGGGTGTCCTCCTAAATTTGACTTTGGCTGGAGAACTAGGAAATCAACTGGATACTCCCAAGAGTCTAGTGAAACAGTTATATCTTCCAATATCCCTTTAGGAATGACTTTAGAGCGATCTACTAATTCCAAAACAATCGGTGTTGACTGTAAATTTGTTAGTTGTAAAATTTTCATTGTGTCCAATGTCATAACATTTATTGTAGCTCCTAAGTCAATCAGAGTGTTTGGAATTGAAATTTTGTTGATATTTGTTGTGACTCTAGGTATGCCTGGGTCAACATATTTTTCCATGGAAATGACATTTGACATTAAGCCAGCTAAGTTGCCAATAACATGTATTGTTTGTGGATTAAATCTTTTCTTTGCAGGCTTTTTGAGATAGAGTTCTTTAATGGCTTTGGTATAAATTGGAATATCCTTGATTGCTTGGAGTAATGGAATTTTGACATACACATTTCTCAATTCATCAAGAACATCGAATTGTGGCAATGGTATGGGTAATTTTGGTTGAAGTAACCGCTCTAGAAATGGAGGTGACTGTATTGTTTTGATTTGTTGACCTTGTTCTGGATTGTTTTGTTTGCTATGTGTTGGATCATTTTGTTTGCTGTGTATTGGTATTTCTTGTTCATCAATTTGATTCTTGTTTTGTGACTGCGTTGGAACAGGTAGAGGTTCCATTTGCAGCATTCGACCTGACCTTAGTTCAATGTTTTGCAATGGCAGAATTGGGTACGATGGTCCCTCATCCACGTTGTAAGATGGTCTATCTATTCGGTTGTTTGGGTTAGTTATGGGTTGAGCTGGTAGTTGCGTGGGTTTTAGAGGATGATTGGATGATAATTATAGCTGTGGTGAATTTATTTGTGGAGGATAAAGTAAGGTTTGTTGAGGATTTTGTTGTTGATAAGAAACTGGTTGCTGAGGGTATTGTTGTGGATATGGTTGAGAATATTGTTGCTGGTAGTGTTGAGGATATGGTTGAGGAAATGATTGCTGATATTGCTAAGGTGGTTGTCGAGAAAATTGCTGAGGATAGGAATATCCTCTCCATCCCTGTTGTGGATAAGTTTGTTGTTGTTGATTAAACCAATTTTGGTAAGGCATAGGAACATTCCAAGAATTTTGAACGAGCATGTTATAATTTGTTGGATTTGGATTTTGAAACATACCTGGAGGTCTTGGCTGCCATGGCCTTCGAGCTGCCATGAAATATATGTTCTCCATCTCTGCATTGGCTTCCAAATTATAGTTCTGCAAAACTTTCATCTTTGTGCAATCCTTATTGTCATGATTTTCTGTACAAAACCCACAAATCTGCACATTATCTAAAGGAAATTCTTTCAAGGCATGTTTTCATCTGCATTTGGGACATAATATAGATAAGTCTTGTTCTTGTTCATCTTGTCTTTTCTTTGCTTTCAGAGTGTCTATTTGATTTCCCAAAGTGCTTAAAAGCTCTGTTTTAAAATCTTCTGATAGATTACCTAGTTCAGCTCTAGTGATATTTCCTGTGGCAGATTTAGTAATTTTAGATGTCATAGCTCTTCTTCCATTTCTTGCCCTACTTCTGGAGTACTTCTGACATAAGTCATCAATCTCATCAAAAGGCAAATTACAAATGTCCCCTTTACCCATGAGATTGAGGTCATCTAGATATTCGTCCCAGATGCCCTTAAGAAATATTGTTCGAATAAGATCAACAAACATGGCTCTATGTTTTGATTTTTGTAGACTATATGAAAATATTTCCAAGTATTCTTCTAAGATCTCATCTTCTTGTTGATTCAATCTAAAGATGTCATCTCTAGAGTCTTTTGATCGATAGTAAGGTTGATACTTTTTCAAAAATATTTTTCTCATGTTATCCCAATCAATGACTGAGTGTTCACCTAATCCCATGAACCACCTAAGTGTTGTTGCTTTTAATGTAGCAGGAAAAAGTTGAAGTCTGTGAGCATCATCTGTTTATCCATAGGTTCGACATACTATATCAAATTCAAACAAAAATGAATCAGGGTCTTCAGATGTCATACCATAAAAGTTTGTAATACAGATGGTGGGATATTTTTCATTTTAATTTCCTCATCCATGTACTCTCCTCTATCTTGAATTGGAAATTTAAATGTTGATTCCTCTTCCTCTGGTGGATTTTGATTCCCTCCAAACAGAGTATCATTTCCTTTTTTTTCTTCATTCTCTCTTTGTCTTCTCCTTTCTTCCATTTATCTCTCATATTCTCTGAGTTGTTCTATAGTAGGTCCTCTGGATCCTCCATTTTCAGCCATTGTGATATGTGACTTGTCTAAGGTTTCTATCTCTCCTTCTTGTTTTAATTCTTGACGAACAATCTGTTCAAGGATAGGCTGTTGGATTCTTGTAGTACTCTCTTTTAGCTTCCCTACTGTAGAAGTCTGAGGTATATATATTTTCTTTGCCTCATAAGCTAGTAGGATTTGTCTTTCAACAAGAGTAAGTATCTGGTCTGATCTTTGTCTTTCCTCAAGTTTTTCCATAGTAACTTTTCTAGTTGGTGTTGTGTACTCAATCCTCTCTAAGGATTCTTCTCCCAATGGAAGGTTAGTTGTTTGGTGGGGGGTTTTTATGAATCTTCCTTTTTCATCTCTAGATCTAGACATAAAGAATCATGGCTTAAAGAATTAAAACTAAATCTGTGTTTTTGTTGTTTTGTTTATTTAAGATTTTTATATATATTTTTTTCTAAATCTTCCTAGTATGCACCTCCCCGGAAACGACGCCAAAATGTTGGGCTTTACTCCCTAAGATAAGTTAAGCTTTAATTCCTTTTGTCAACCCGAGTAGTTACACTTAGAGGCACTTATCTAATGTATATAGATCTAGAAAGATCTAGTGTTCTAATGATAGCCTAGTGAAGTGAAATTAACAATGCTCTCTTACAAGAGGTCTCTCTTTGTCTTTTTCAAACACTTAAGCATTGATTTAGATGAAAACAAATCTGATTTAAATCTGATTTCCTATTTAACAAAATAGAGTATTAATTACTTGTTGAAGATTCTACCATTCCCTTACAAGAACTTTACTCTATAGAATCCCTTCCAATCCTAAGTCATAACAATTCAAAAAAATTTCTAAATCTCAACTAGTCAAAACAATGAATGAGATAAGTAACTTTGGAAATCAATAATAGTTGATCCTCTTACAAGGTTCATTCATATAACTATAGATTGAATTCTGTAATTATAAATCTTAACCAATGGAAATTGAACTATGAACTAACTCTAAAATTGAAATCATAAAATAGCAAACATTTTTGTCAACTTCAAGATGAATATTGGTTGAGACTTCTTACAAAGCTCTTTCACAACAAATACAAATCTCTTCAATTAACAATTTTTCAATTGCATGAACTTGTAACACATGAATTAAATAACATATTCCAAATATCAAAACTTTCTATGCAATTTATAAAGAAAACTTAAGAATGAGTATACCAGCTCCGTAGTGGGGGCCCTTCCACACTTTGCAAGCACACTATAGGCTAACTCAAATAAAGAAAATTATTGGATCTGAAAGCATAAGATGAACTCAATATTGTAGCTCTGTATTTAAGTCTGAGAATCAAAAGTACATCAACTGCGCTTCCAAGTTTTTCATATGTATATAAGGACTAAAAAAACATAGTTCTCCCTTTGAGTTATTTATCATGAATCTCCATAACAAAAAGAAGCTATTCATACTCCTTATTATCCTAATAAGATCCTATCAATTATATCAAAGGAGCTCGAATTGGATCAAATACTCCATTTAGGCAAAAATCTCAAAAATACAAAATTATGTTCACAAAATCTGGAATTTCTGCTAAAGTAGCTGGGTTTGACCAATGTTGACCATCCACCTATATTCTTCAAATCTTGAAGTGGATTGGAAATCCACCATATTTTTACATTTAGTTTCATGCCCACAATCTTCGAATTTTCCATCCTGTTATGCAACATGTCAAACCATGGAGCGATTACAGGAAGTTACAACATCTTGTAATTTTCTGGAAATTTTCAATTTTAACACAAGAATTTCAAAAATTAATTTCAAGATAAAAATAATGACAATGACATTATATCATTCAGTTTCTAAAGGTTATGGAGGAAATAGAAAGGTTAAATGGTAAGAAATGATGAACAAAAGAGGATTTTTAAGTGAAATGGTCAGTCATAAATTGATACCAACACCCCCTGAGCTAGAGAAAATAGGTTGCAACCACATGGATGCGGTGTTGTGCATGTGGTTGGAAGCTCCCAACCGCATGGAAGCCTTGTTGTGGGTGTGATTGTGGGCTTAAGGATGAGAAAAAGAGGTCTAGCCGAGGATTTGGCCACCTGGGGTGGTTGATCAACCTCTGAGTGACTTGTAGCCCTTGTAGGATGTGGTGAGCTATTATTTTGTGGTCAGCAGTTAGCCCCACTTCCTTAAGTGGATTTAGGAGGCAGGTTAGGTCATAGTAGCTCTTCCTCTCATGTTTACCCCAACATGCCGGTGAAATTGGGTAAATGTGGGAGGGGTTGTTACATCAAAGTGATAACTATTCATCGTATGTCACACCTCTAAGCTTAGGCAACGCGAACTCAAGGAAGGTGGTCCATCACATACAAATAGTCTAGAGAGATATTGCAACATCATTGGGTAGACCCCACATGGACATGACATAAATAGGGTGGCACCCTTGGCCCCTACTAGGTAGGCATATGTGAGTCAAAAGTGTGAAGTCCATATGCCATAGTTATCTAATTTACAACCAACCTTGATGTTGCTAAAATGTGTAAATGATGTGCAACCCAATCTAAAGGCTTTGAAAGATAGTAATTAATTGTTCTTCATAATATATGTTGTGGTTATTCAAATTTTCTATGGGTTATTAAAAGCATTTGACATTTCTATAAATGGGTTTTTGATATGTTTTATTTTTTTAATGATTTAATTTAAGCAAAAATGCACATGGCCAAAATTTCAAAAACATCCCAATATCGATAGGATGAGTGCCTTGAAATTTAATAATTATGCATCTTATGCATTTGTTATTTTTAAGTGAATGAGTTGTGCTTTGTACTTAGAATATGCATTATGAAAAATAATGTTTAAAGAAGCAAGTGCCCATATGGAATTCAATATGCACACTTTCAATGATATTCACTTTTTTTTGGAATTTGATTTCAATGATATTCATTTTTTTTTGGAATTTGATTATGCATGTTTAGAGTTTGGTTTTGCATTTTTGAAAATCAATTTTGTACTTTTATATCTAATTTTTCATTTTTGGAATATGTTTTTGACACTTTAGAAACATTGATTTTAATCTACTAATAAAGAAGCTTAAATTGAAATAAGATCAAATTTAATGAAATTGGTATTCTTACCTCTTAAAAAGATTTTTATAATTGTGAAAGCAATTCCAATGTCATTTATTTGATGCCCCCAACTTTTTAAATATATGCATAAAAATAACATGGGAATATGAAGCATTACCACTAAGATAACGTCAACTAAAGGCCACCTAGAACATGTAGAGTGTAATACCCTAGTCTTAAGCCTAAATATAATGTAATAAGTCATGTATTGATTGTATGATGTAGTTTATGTGCTATGAGTCAATCCAAATGGGCTGACTTGTAATGATCTTGTGTTACATTGCAAATATTACTTATGAGGAGCTCAAGGGCAAGGCTTGACTGGTGAACGTGCATAAGTCCTAATGGTGGTTTAGGGTGTGGTTGTTATATTTTCGATGATACGATTATGTATATGTAAAAGCATGTATAAAAAGGAAAATACATAATAATATAATATCGACAAAAAATGTTTCTCGAGGAAGCAACAAGGAGATTACCGTACCATAAGAGGGGAAGAAGAAAGGGGGTTATTGGTTATTTTCCTTGCCATTGTCCTTTCTAAATACTACCCTTTTATGTCCATGTTTCCTTTGAAGATTGTCCCATCGTTCTTTGAGTTATGTGAATGTTCCAAGCACAAGTGCCATGTCCTTGAGAAAATAGTAGATTTCATGCAAGAAAATACCTCTCATTGATTTTTTTTCATTACTCTATTATTCAACTGTTTATGGCATGTGGAGGAGGCATGCATTGCAATTAGTTTCACCTCCCATGTTAAGTGGATGTTTCCCTTGATTGATATGTTTTTTATGACTACAAATGGCAAGAAATTCATGCATATCGTGGCTAGTAAGTGTGCATAAGTATTAGTGATACTTGCCATTGAAAATGCACCTGAGAGAAAATGGGATCGTTTAAGAGATAAACCATGGTTGAAATCTCCATAATAATTTAAGAAAACACCTTCAAATTTTTATTCCTATTATTGTTGCTCATTGACTATTTTAAGGCCAAGTATTCTATGTCCTAGGTTATTTCCAAAAGACATCCAATAATTGGGCTTTTTTTATATGCATTAAAGAGAATTGGAAAGGCAGAAGATCCCTAAGGGATTGTAGACTAAAGAAAGGAAATATGTTCCTTGTGTTTTGTAGGGAAGTATAAGAGAATGCCATGGTTGTTTGATGGTTGAATGAGAGACCAGAGTATTCTATAATGAGTAGATTGACTACATATGAGAGAAAGAGGTTGGGACAAGAGATATTAGAGCCTTGTAAGCTTCCTTTGTACTGGTGTTAGCATGATTTGCTTGGGGAAGAATCCATAATTGATTGGTAGGGTTGGGTGGAAAATCACTCCTTAATTACTAGTTTGGTGGGCATGACTTGAATTATGGATAAGTATTTATGGTTATCTCTTTGTAGAATGCACTATGTTTTGCTAATGCCTTTAATTAAATCATCAATTAATGAATTATAACAACATCTGTCGGTAAAAATCACATAAGAGACATTCCTATCGATGCGTTTTGAACCAGCCAGTGTGGTTCATCTTCAAGACAAGATGAGGAACTAGATCTAGTCATTGTAATAAATAGATGTAGAGAGCTGCTAGCTAGCCGTTAGGGAGTAACAACTAGTTTGACTAAAGGCAACTATTACTTCTAGTTCTGCCTTTAGTCAAACTAGTTGTTACTCCCTAAGGACTAGTTAACAACTCTCTACATCTATTTATTACAATGCCTGGATCTGGTTCCTAATCTTGTCCTAAAGATGAACCACACTGGCTGGTTCGAAACGCGTCGACAAGAATATCTCTTATGTGATTTTTACCGAAAGATGCTGTTATAATTATTATGGATCACAGAAGTCTAAATTCAGAATTTAATGAATTCATGATATGCAATGTTGTTTTTGTTGTTATTTCATATTTGCTTTCTAATTTTGTAATATATTGATATCAAAAGTTAAATATGACGTCACATTTGTTTGATTGAAGCAGATAAATCTTGCGAATAATTTTAAATAGCCAAGAGAGACATCCAACTATGCCAAAATAGAGAATTTGATTCACTCTTAAAGCGATTTACATCATTTGCTTAGGTAAAATATTTACATGGAAAAATGGGTCAAAATGGAATAGCCCTAAAAGGTCATATTAGAGACCATGTTAAAGTTAGGGATCATTTTAGTATCTAGAATAAAAACCACGGCAAATAGAATAATGAAAACTCATAATTTCTACAGTGTTTAACCATTTATGTTATTTATTTTGTGAGAGTTGAAAATGAAACTCCCTTCTCTAAATAAGCCAAAACACATCATAAATATCTACATCTCTTACGCATAAAGAAACCTAACCCAACAAGATCACCCCTTACTAAATAATTATACTTCCATGAAATAAACCTTATGATATGAATACTAAAAAAAAATTGGAAAGTAAAAAAAAGTTCACATAATAACATGTATATATTTCTATAAGGAGTTGTCTTTAGTGCTTTTGGACTTTCTAGTGCCGGAATTGGATAATATGAGGTGAAATCCTGATTTGTGTTATTTAAACTGGTTTTTTTGACTATATATATATTCAACACCGTGAAAAAACCCTAGGGCACTTTGCTTGTGCAGGAGTTACCCATCAAGCTTGTAATTTCAATAAATTCCTTCCAGATTTTAGAGAAATTAAACCAAAAAACCCACTGGAAAAGCTTTCAAAAAATCTTACTAAAAACAACTCGTATCTATAATATTTTTATTCAACCATTTATCTTTATTAACATTAAAAATAATTATCTATAAATGTTATTCAATAAAATAATAAATATTTTATATACATGTAAGGTATTCAAAGTTAAAATTCTTTAAATTATAATACTAAATACATAATATTTTTGTTTAGAGAATAATTTCGGCAAAATCACATAAAAAATCATTTGTCTAAGTGTTTGGAACCAACCAGTGTAATTCATCATCAAGACATAATATTTATTATAAAGCTATCGTGAGACTTTAAATCTAAAACTCGTAGTTTCTCCTGAAAAATAATTTATTACAAATGATCATTTTAACAATAAACATAACATAATCCAATCATGTCCCAATAAATAAAAATAAAAGGTGATTATCGACTCGAAGTCATTTCTTATTTTTTTCACCTCTCTTGAACCAAAAAAAACCTAAGCATCTCGTAGTGAAGATATTTTTAGTCAACGCGACTATAAAATTATAGATGTTCCATTGAAATTATTATAGAAAATTCTATGCGTTTCAAATGATGGAATAACTATCACTCCGATTTTGAGATTTAAACTAAACAGAAATTTGTATTGTGTAATGTAACCAAACCCCACTCTAATTTAGGATAAATGAGGTCCATCGACCCTATATAATTAATCCGTTATTTGTCATGTAGAGTACAAGACATAATAATTCTATTTTATAAAATCGGAGAGAATTATATGGATAATAATTACGGTGGGTGGGTAGAGTGAGAGGAAACATAAATTTTATAAAAGGGGAAGGTATTTATGAGAATTAAAATAAAGTTATATCTATTATTGATTTATAATATGATTTTATTTTAGTTTTATATTTTATATGATTATGGTTTTGATTTATTTAATTGAGTTTAGTTTTCTTTACTATATAATAAAGGTTAATTATTTTGTTCTTTATTTTCAATTATCTGTTTCTTATATTTTGTTGTATTTCTTACTAAATCTTTTTGAAAAGTTGATTCCTAGTTTTTGATACACAAAATCTATTTCCCCCTAATTTGTGAGTATGTAACATGGTACAGGAAAAAATGTTGCTCACTCTCCATTTCCATGCACTACATCGTATTCAACTCAAATTTTCTTTGGGTGTTCCCATCTTCATGTTTCACATCTCAATCCATGTGAAATTGTTCTTAGTTGTGTTATTACTTGTTTTCACATCATGGAATTTTAAACTCAAGTAGTTCCTAACTTTATCTCCTTTTCTCTGTTGAAGTCGTCTATGTGGTGTTACTATTTTCTTAAGTTTAATGTTTGTTTTCCATTTTCTCTTTTAGAGGAATTATTGTGCATGAACTTTTAGTGCCTTAGCAATTCATTGAAATATTTCTTTCTTTCTTTCTTCTTTTCTTTCTTTTTTTTCTTTTTCTTTTATTTTTCTTCTTCTTCTTCTTCTTCTTCTTCTTCTTCTTTTTTTTTTTTTTCTTTGCGAAGAAGAAAATTCATAATTTCATAAAAGAAATTACATGTTGTAGATGCCCGAACGCATATGTTGTATGTGGCTTACATCCACCATCAGTGTTCTGTTGCAGAAAATGAAAACCCATTGCGGGTGTACAAAATTGGTGCAGAGACCATCAAAAAAGAGATAGTATCACCCTTACATAGATAAATCTATTTACTAGCATAATGACTGTATATGTACAATGTATATACAAGAGTTCAAAATCATCAAAAAAGCTGATAAGGATAGAGGCTGCTGCCTCACTGAAGTGCCTCATCAATATAAGGCCTATGAAAATATTGGTATGTCCCTGCTGGAGTAATTTCAACGATCATCCACTCGCCTAGAGGACGATACGTCGCTTCTTTCGATAGCTGGTCAGCAGTTCCATTTCTTTCCTTGTAGATGTGAGAAACAGATATCTGGTTAAAGAATGTTTTGAAAAAAACAATTTCTTCTAGGATATGTTTCAAAGTGTATGCATGACAGACAGTCCTGTTGTTAATCCAATCAATTACAGTCTTTGAATCACCAAATATTTGCAAAATTCGACAGTTTTTTGAAAATATTTCTTCTTCTATATCCCACTCTTCAAACCATTTTCTACATTGTTGATCTTGCTTGATTTTAACCATAATCTCGTGGTTGTCCATTTGTCATTTATTATCTATATTGTACCAATGTTCTTAATGCTTCCAAATTCATTGGGCTTAATCGTGTTCCAATTAGGGTATCTGATAAGGGGTGTTCATTTATCCACTTAGGAAGTTTGTTATTAGGTATTTTTGGACTTTGATTCCATGTGTTTTTTGATATAATTCATCTCCATATTTCACATTTGCAAAAGAGTTTATGAGCGTTTGAAAGCATAATGTGTTCTAGACCCAAATCTCTGTTATCTAATATCTATTTAACAATAGGAAGATTGTTTTCTAACCTGCTTGTAGTCTATTCCTCATGCACACATCTAATCTTAGCTTCTAATTGGTTCTCATTGAAATATAGTACCAAATATTTATAAGTTTAGTAACCTATAACGTCTCACCTTTAACATTGATCTATAATTGTTTTATTCCCTTTTAATGAGGATATTACTATATTAGTTTTACTATTGTTCACAATCCCAACCTCCATGCAAAATCATTTTAAAGTTGTAGATGACCTTGTAGGTTGTTAGTGTCCTAATTGTTACTATTCTTTATAATAATATGTGTTCCCCCACTTTTCATGTTTATCCATTCCTCTAGCTTATCTATCTCAAGATTAAAGATTGTATGAGAGAGGGAGCAACCTTGTTTCACCTTAATATCATTGTTTAAGCTCTTTGAAAGACCCTATACAATTATGATTTTAGCCTTCAATTGCTTATATAACATGTGCATTACTATATTCCAACCACTCAAGATCCCATTCCTATCAACTTGTCACATATTAAAATCTCAAAGAATGAACATAGTTCTTCACTTTTATTGTGTGAAAGTTATTTATATTATATACCTAAGTTTGAGGCAATTGCACATGGTGATGTGCCTTTAAATACCAACTTATCTTATGGTTATTTTGTCCCTTTCTTCTCTCAATTTGCTCAATTTTTTCTTCACAATCCTTTTTATGAACTTGACAAACATCAAATTAATCATGATAGTTTTATAATTTCCACATTCTTTTTTCTCCCCACACACACATATATATGATTCTTTAGCCAATGAGTAACATCTCTTTAACCATTTTAAAGAAAATCACTCCCCCCCCACACACAAATACACACATACACATATATATATCATTTTTATAAACTTGACAAACATTAACTTAATAATAATGGTTTTATCGTTTTCCATGTTTTTTTTTTTACTTATATATTTATATATT
>APFE031469633.1:38135-50459 GCA_000404065.3 Pinus taeda
ATCCTTTTGAAAATCATTTTTATGAAAATCTCTACATCCATATTAACTTCCAATGGTTATTAAAATTTCACATAAAGAAAAAGAAGTTGTAGTCTAACCACCTTGTTTTTTCCCTTGAAAATCATGGAAATTTCGACAAGAATTTGATAAAATCGAGATTACAACGGTCAAACTTCAAGATTTTGGGCGCCCCTAAGGTTTTCTATCATGTTGAATCCATTTCCACCGTAAAAAAACAAAAAAACATGATTCAAACACTACTATTGCAAGATTTCTTGAAATGTTGTATGCCAAATTCCGACCACTTTTAACCGTTTGAACATTCTACAGATTTCTTGAAATGTTTTAAGTCTACAGATTTCTTGAAATGTTTTAAGCCAGACCATTCGAGCAATTCCTACAAGATTTATTGAAATCCTGCAAGATTTATTACTTTTAACCGTTTGAACATTCTACAGATTTCTTGAAATGTTTTAAGTCTACAGATTTCTTGAAATGTTTTAAGCCAGACCATTCGAGCAATTCCTACAAGATTTATTGAAATCCTGCAAGATTTATTGAAATGTTTTTAAGCCAAATTCCGACCACTTTTAATTGTTAAGATTTATTGAAATCCTGCAAGATTTATTGAAATGTTTTTAAGCCAAATTCCGACCACTTTTAATTGTTTGGGTAATCCCTGCAAGATATTTTGAAATATTTTTAGCCAAATTCCAATTTTTGTTTTTGTAGGGTAGCCCAAGATTTGAACCCAAGACTTCCGGTTCGGTGAGACTTCATTTCCACGGCCATTGCCGCTTGAGCTACCCCATGTGGACAGCCAAATTCCATTAATTGTTTGGGCAATTCCTCAAAGATTTTCAAGATTTCTTGAAATGTTGTAAGCCATTCCTACCACTTTTAACCGTTTGGGCAATTCCTCAAAGATTTTCAAGATTTCTTGAAATGTTGTAAGCCATTCCTACCACTTTTAACCGTTTGGGCAATTCCTAAAAGATTTTTAGAAATATTTTTAGCTAAATCACCACTTTTAACCGTTTAGGCAATTCCTAAAAGATTTTTTGAAATATTTTTAGCCTTCTGACCACTTTAACTATCTAGGCAATTCCTAAAAAAAAAAATAATGCCAACTTCTTACATTGCTAGATTTTCCTAACAAAGGCAATGCTAAGTCCAATGGTTGCTAAATTTTTATACAAAGAAAGGGTAGTGTTAACTTCCTATGGGTGCTTGATTTCCATTAAAAAAAGAGAGGGGAGTGCTAAGCTGGGGTCTCCAAGTTTATGTGGCACCATGTCTAAAATTATAAAGGTTTAAGAAAACAATTCATGTAGACAAGTCTCGTGTCCATGACAATGAAGCGAGTATTGGAAATTGAGTTTCAACCCATAAAATACGATGCATGATTTCAAGTTTCGATTTTCAATACATAAAATACTATTAGTGATTTAAAGTTTCGAAGTAATTTGCGCTTAAGCATGACACTGTACTGCACTGGGAAGTTATTCTATTTTCAGACTTGGATTCACGAGGATGGAATTTTACTGAACAAATGCTTTTAAAGCTTATAGTATTGTCTTTTGCACAGAGCACATTGTCTAATATACACCCCGTTTTAAGGGTGGAGCATTTAAATAAATTAAAATCAGAAATAATCCAACTAGAAAAACAAAGAGTGCAAATGAAGAATTTAAAAGCACTTAATGCAATGGTTATCCAAGGTGAAAAATAGAATAATAGAAAATAAAATAAAGTTAAGTCAAAGGTCTTCATGTGCGTGGGTACATCTATCTAAGTCTGAGTGGATACTGAGTGGCAATATGTGGTTGTACTAGGCCAACTTTATTGATTCAAATTAAGAAATATATTAATATAATATTCCTAAATCAACTCCAGCAATAATAAATGTAGAAATTTGTAAATGATAAATCAAAATAAGTAAAAACTTTTTAGGAATACCTGTTAGGTAATTCGTGTCAGTGATTTTGATTGTTTTTCAAACCCTCTCCGCTACGGACTAGCAAACCTAATCTATCTTGACATGATGGGCGATTGGAATCATAATTCAAACTCAAATTTTCTTTTTGGTAATAATAAAGAATTATTTGAAGACGGGCGCGGGGCTGTTCGGAATCGATATTGAAATTCAAATTATTATTGATGCAGTTAGAAGAGATCGTGGAGGTCGGGAGTCCATATCCCTCACTTTCTTTGTCATGGTTGTTTTGTCTGTTTCTTAATCTTTACACACACTTTTATTGTGTCTTTGCTTTTAAAGAAGTTCGGTTGTGAGTATGATATGTGAAGGGAGCAAGAGACAAAATGCAATCTTGATTTGTGTTGTTGGATATTCAAAAGCTTTCGGAATAGCCTGGCCTAGCACAGCAGAGCATTTCTTCTGTTGCGTGTTGACGGAGTGCTGTTTTCTTGGGAACAGTGAGACGACCCGCGCATAGCATTCTTGCACTCTCTCCTTCGGCACCGGCAAAAGATTCAGCACGGCGGATCGAATCGCTTCGGTAGGTTTTCTGAACAGGCGTGTGGTTTGTTTTTAAGAAAGGTCTCATTCGGCGTTTCTGTCACAATGATTTCTGCTTACAGAAGTTCAAATATTTTGCAAATGGTGAAAGATTGTATGAAATGCCTGTTTCATTGAAAATCTGTAGAAAGATTCAGTGCTGCATTGAAAGACGCGGGAAATCTGTTGGCCGCCGAGGGTAGAATGCTACAGTGGGTTGTTTTAACTGGTAGTTTGGTTTTAAATGAAGTCTCCACTGTTTTGACGTTTTAATGGCGACTTTGGTACCCTTCCGTTAAATGCGTTGTGCAGTGACTTACGGTTCTCTTTTTCGGTTTTTTATTACGCTCGTTTTCCCATGTAAGTACTTCTATTTAAAACTAGGCCTACAAGAGGATCTGTAGTGTCTCAGTTTTTTTTCTTTTTTCTTTTCTGTATCTCGTACTGTCGTTTCAGTTTAGTCGGAAAAATGTCGAGAAAAGTGCTGTAGATCCGAAGGATGTAAGGGAATAAGTTCTGTGTGGAATCTGTAATGTAGTATCTGTTAGAAGCTTGCGGCCGAGTTGTTACCCCAGCGTCGTGCAAAAGAGGTAAAGGTTTAGGTTATATGAAGGTTTTTGATTACCGGACAGCTACAGTTTTGAATCCATTTTTGGGAGACTATTACGGATATTACTTTATTTTTTTGAGTTTGTCTCCACCTACCTGCTGGAGCCGCTTGAATGCGATGTGTTTCTTTCTGTGTTGAACTCCATTTACTTGCCGGAGCTGTTCGAATGCAATGTGTTTCTCTTTCTGTTGATCTCCATTTTCTTGCTGTTGCCGCTTGAATGTAATGTGTTTCTTGAAAAAATCAGTATCTCTTGATTGTGCTCCGTAAAGAAAGTTCTGTAAAGAAAATGCAGTCAAGCTAGTGCGCAGGCAGTCTGTTGGGCTTGACGTGAAGTTTTATTTCCTGCTTGAAGGTTTCCTTGCTAGATGGATGGCTTTAGTGACGCTGTATAGCTTTTGATTAGGATTTGTAACTACAGAACTGAATGCAAGTAAATATCAAAACATGAAGCCACTGCTTTTTTAATTTTTCAAGGTTTTAATGTCTGAGCTGCTTCTGTAGAATGTGGTTGTTTGTCTGCAAAAATAAAGCTGGAGTTTCGGTTGATTCACTGAGTAGTGGTTGAATCTGTTCTTTTATAACACAATGGCTCTTATAATAGAACAAAGCAGCTATATTGTTTTTATCGCCACTAGGGCCTTAAATTTGGCGTTTAAATCCGTGCTTAGTGGACGTTTATTGTGCAGGTGTTTAAATCTTTCCGACAAAGAACAAAATCCACAAGTCCAAGTGCCTGTTCCTTTCTTTAAGTTGTCTTGTGTGGAACAAGGACTTCGGGAGCTCCGGCTCTGCTTTGTCCTGTGTAGAGTCCGCCACGATGCAGAAGACGAGGTTTGACTATATATGCTACCGTTTCTTTCACATTTTTGAGAATTTTTCTTGCTGATCTCTAAGGATGGATCCTAAAAGGTTTCATATGAAAATGCTTTCACTGTTTGCGTTCCCCTGTTATGAAACAGATCTGGTGCTTCCGGACCTTCTCCGGCCACGCCGAGACCTGCTCGGACACCGAAGAATGTGGCTTCAGACACAGACAGTACCACACCTCCGCATGCCGGTAGTAGATTATCGATGGATAGAAGTCCCAAGCCCAAAACATCTGAGCATAAATCGCCCAGGAGTCCATTATCTGAGGTTTAATCTTCTTCCCATATCCATTTTTTTTAGAAGATCGCATTATCTGAGGGTTGATCTTCGTCGTCTGTCCAGTAGTGTTTTAAAAGTCTTCGTTATCTAAGGTTTTATCTTCTTCGTCTGTCCATTTTCTTTCTTGTAATCCGCATTTTACTGAAATGTTGTGGTTGCTGACTGGCTATTGAATAGCAGAAGCGGCCAACTAGAGCATCCGAACTACAGCAACAGCTGGCCCAAGCTCAGGAAGAGTTAAAGAAGGCAAAAGAACAGGTAGCCATTATTGAGACTGCAAAGGCTCAAGCATTGCAAGACCTGGAAGAGGCCAAAAAGCTCGCTGAAGAAACTGGTGCAAAGCTCGAGGTTTCCGAAAAAAAGGTCTTGGAAATTACCGAGAATGAAAAGGCTCAAACCCTGGCGTTACAGCAAGCGTCTGAAGAAGCTGCAAAGGAGAGAGACAGGGAATGGCAATCTAAGCTTGAAGCTGTTGAAAGACAACACGAAATGGATGTGGCTGCCCTGCTTTCTACTTCTCAAGAGCTGGAAAGGGTTAATCATGAGCTGGCCTTGTCTGCGGATTCCAAGGCTATGGTTATAGCTCAAGTTGAGGCGGCTAATTTGGAAATTCAGGATTTGCGGTTAGAAATTGATACTCTGAAGATGTCTGAGCCAAATTCGTTGGATATGCATACTCTTTTGGAGATGCTCAGATCTGAGCTTAAAGAAGCCAGAGCATCCGAATCAAAGGCTGCCATGATAGCCCGTGAAGCTAACCTTAATCTAGAGGAAGCCAAGACGAAGATTGAGAGAGCAAAAGCTGAGGAGAATAAAGCACTGGAGTCCCTGAGGTCAGTAACTGCAGAGCTTGAAGAAACAAATGCAGATCTGGGAAAGGCAAAATCTTATTTGGGTTCCCTTACAGAAACTATACAGTCCCTGAATGCTGAGCTTGAAAGAACTAGATCGGAGTTGGTTGAAGCAAAGAAGAGAGAGGAAGAGATTATTTCAAAAGAAGCTGAAAGAGTAGAGAAGAATAAGAGAGAAGTGGAAAATCTGGAACTCAATCTTCTGCAAACTACTGCAGAAGCTGGGCGAGCTAAACTGGAATTAGAGACTGCTTATGAAGAGGTGCAGAGCGCAAGACTTGAAACTGCGCAATTGAGGGCTGCTTTGGAAGCCACAGAGGGAAAATTTGAAGCAATGCTGAGTGAGGCTAGGTTGGAGGCAGAGCATGTCAAAGGAGCTATTGAGAAGTATAAGCTAGAAGCAGAGGAAATCATGGCTCAGTCTACTGAAAGAGAGGGTAAATCGATGGCATCTCTGAGAGAAGCTGAAGCCAAGGCCAATGCCACAAAAGAAGAATTAGAAAAGAGCAAGATGGAAGTGGCAGATCTCAAGGCCTCTCTAATGGATCAAGAGAATGAACTGCAAAATATCAAGGAGGAAAATGAAAATCTGAAATGCAGAGAGCTTACCATTGTAGAAAAAATGGAGCAAATGGAGAAATCACTTGCCACTGCCCCAAATTCCGACTCTTCACTTTCCTTGGAAGGTAACGATTCAGTAAATAAAAAACTCCACGAGGCAGAAGCTTGTGCTCAGGAAAAAATAACAGAGGCCCTTGCAAAAGTTGAGGCTGCTAATGCCAGGGAGGAGGAGGCTATAGAGAAGTTAAAAGCTGCCATTCTCGAGATGGAAAACAGTAGCCAGAGAGCAAATAGATCATTAGAGCAGCTTGAGGCTGCACAGGCTGCTAACTTGGCTATGGAAGCCGAAATGAAGAGATTGAGGATACAGACTGAGCAATGGAAAAAAGCAGCAGATGCAGCAGCAACGGTTCTGGCAGCTGCCCATAATGGTGAACTAAATGGCAAACTAGTGGAACGATCAGCCTCTTTGGATACGCACTTACTATCAGATTCTGATGTTCTCAACATGAAACTGACATCTCCAATAACGTCAGATGACATGGAGAGCTCGCCAACTTCAAAGAAAAAGAATGCCATGTTGCGAAAAATCGGAGATTTGTGGAAAAAGCGGAGCCAGAAATGAGGTGCCTCAGCTTGGGCCTCTGCAACTTCAAGTTGTTTTTACAGGCACATTCTTTAGTTATTGGTCCTTTCTACAAGAGGTTGCTTCTTTTAGAGGGTATGCATTTTGGCTCAAAAATGAAAACATCCCTTATTATGCTATATTGTTTTTGCTGGTAATTTCAACTTATCCTTGTAGTGCCATTAGCTCCTTCGAGGTTCTCGATCACTCTGCAACAGGGCCACTGGAAGAAATGTTGAATAATTGTTGGCCAGCATTTTGATCATTTATCGTTTGTTGGTTTGTACAGAGACTTCTCTATATTATACACCAGTGAAGCTCATTGCCTGAGCTGAAACTTGGTGATATGTTAAGGGCAGTCTTGTGGCATTGTTGTCGGAATCACCGCCAGCTTCTGCTCCTTTATTCACACTCTTTTTGGTTTACTTATCGCTGTAACTATATTTAGACTAGAAATTCGATGATGCTGTACGTTTTCTGGTTAATAGACGACATTTTCAGCACCTGTGGATATGAAATAGCATATATCATCTTTTGAAGTGCAGTAATACAAAAGGTCGTGGAAGATAAGTTTTATGCAATTTCACTGCAATTATTATAGGCATATTCTATTTGTGATTTTAATAGTCAGACGCATGCATGTCCCCCTCCAGAACAAATTCGTTTCAAAATATTCATGCTTCAGTGCATTCACATGATCTGTAACTATAAGAGAAACTTGGGATGATTGTGATGTCTGTCATTGGTTTAATTAATTGGTACCGAACACGGGTATGGATAAAAATCCCAGTTTCTATTTAATTTCGAAATATGTACATTAAATGCTCACAGTATATCAAATATCGGTTTTCGAAATGAGTTCTATAATTGATAGCTTTGCTGAATCATACCTTTTACGATCATTATTACTTAATAGCTTTTTACCTTATGATTTGTAAAGCTACATGGTTCTTTACTGGGAAAACTATAAAATATGTGGCATGGTTCAGGAGGAAACCTGACAAGACAAATCCAAAACTAGGGGGTTCAGGTTAACTGCAGGATCATTAAGGCCAGAGAAAAAAAAGGAACTTTCCCAATCACAAAGCAAGGGAAATCTGATGATGGAAAGGAAGACCTCCTTTCATCGTCTTCACTTTGCGTTAGACTGTGCTAGCATAGTGAGCAAGGGCCTTACATGACTTTTAGGGAGATGGATAGTCTCTCTCACCATTTTCACCTCTCTGTCTTGGGGGTTTTAACCGAGATTAACTCTTGGCTTGCCTTTTAATAGGGACTGTTACCATTTTTACTTTTATTGGTCACGGGCTTCTTTACCCAAGTTTTGGGCTCTTGGCTTGCCTTATGGGGTGTTGTTTACAGAGGTCATAATTTTACTCGGATGGTGAAATCTTGTAGGAATGGGGTGATTTTTTTTTTCCTTTAAAAAATCCAATTTTGGGTGTGTTGTTTGAATTATATTTTAGATGGTGGAAATGTATTCAGAATCATAAAAAATCACTGTAGCATCCAAAACGGTGAAAACTGTGAAGCTTGATAGTTGAAATCCAGATTTCCAAAAAATTATATTGCATCCAAAACGGTGAAGCTTCATAGTTGAAATCCAGATTTCCAAAAAATTATATTGGATTTTGTCAAAATCTAACTGGAATTTCCATGGTTTTAGGAACAAAATTATGACCTCGCTAAACCACGGCTTTTAATGGTGTCTATCACCCATTTTCATCTCTCTCATGTCTTGGGCTTTGGCCTAGGATTTGCTCCGTTGAGTTCTAGAACATATACCAGAAGAATTCTACGAATAGTGTAAGGGGCATGGTTGTGATGCCCTAATAGGGTTTGTAAGTGCTTTAAATCCATGACAATTTGTTAGGGTTAATAGGTGCCAAAGTCACAGACAACTTGCAAACTTTTACATTGAAAACTATATGCAACAATAATTGGAGAGTTGGAATGATTAGCATATGAGAATTAGTACCAGACTTTTGTTTTTGTAAATCGCATGATAGAAGTCGAGTACCAACTGAAAAGTTGGCATTGTGGCGATTACTATTTTGGCAAAACTTTGCAACCCCATTTATGGCATGAAACATTACCTTATGCTTTAAGCCTTTTACTTCACTAAAGCAAACGTAGTTTAAAGGTTTGCCCCGGTTTTGTTTTTTGATAATGTATTGATTTTCCGTAGAAAACATTTTATTAGTATTATATATCTATTTATTTTTATATTTATATCTATTAGCTTTATTCTCGAAGAGGGTGGTGGTCATTATTTCTTCGCACTATAGAAGATATGACACGAGTTCAGCGTGAATGATGTAAATATTTTTTGTAGTTGTCACTTGAATGTAAATATTCTACTTGAAGTGACCTTATCTCGATTGTTCAACGTTCATTGCAGGAGGGTCGATGGATATAGTACGCCATCATTCATCATACACTTGGTATTAACCATAACAGTGAGTTTAACGCTATATGTTTGTCGTGCTTCGTTACACCCGTTCTCTTTCAAATCTACGAAATCTACGATTCCTTTTATTTTAGATATCTTGTGTTGATTTTTTTTTTTTTCAAAAGTTATATTGATTAAATACCTCCTCAGTGTACCCGAGTTGATCTTGCAACGCCCATTTGGTATCAAGGGAAATATTTAAATCATTTTGGTTTTTGTCTTTGACTGCTTGCTCTCAGATTCCATCTACCTAATAATTATATATATTGAAGGGAAAGATCTGAATGTTTTGGTATTTACCTTTTATTTGATGCTCTCTAACCAGCTTTGACATGTTTCTTGTACCTAATAATTAGGTTTTTTAAATGTTCAAAGTTTATGGGTAAGGTTTTCATAAATGTCAATGATCTATTTATATTAAGGTAAGTTTTAGAATGCATAACTTTACCATTTCAAAATAAATATCTTTAAAAAATTCTAAATATATTATTTTCAATCTTGATTAAGAATGGTTTCTAAATAATATATTTTTTTTCTTTTCAGAATTTTAGAATATCTATATCCAATAATGGGAAATTGGAAAAAAATAATGATGAGAAATTGGACAAAAATGATGATACAAAATTGTTTGTATAAACAAATAAGTGGTTTAAAGTGGTCAATTAAACTATGATTAAATGTGATTTTTTTAACTAATTAAATTATGATATTTAAATTGTTTATAATTTTTTAATCAATTGAATTGAAATTTTGAAAAGATTATATATATATTTTATATATAAGGAAAAATGTTTTTAAAAATTGTGTTTAGAGTTGTTGTGTTGAGAGGTGCTTTACAATCTATTAAAGTTTGGAAATGATTGTAAACATAAAAATGTTGGGTTTATATGGGAAAGATGTTGTAAATAAGTAAATATTTAAGTGTTGGCTTTATATGTGAAAGATGTTGTAATGGTTGTAAACAAATGTTGGGATATATGTTATAAAGAATGTAAAACAAAACATTAAATAAACAAAATAAATAAACAACAATAAGAAGCTCATAAAAAAAAACAATAAAAATAATAAATCAAATCAAATCGATTCAATTAATTTATATTGTAATTTTGTTTTTATTAATAAAATTACAAACAATTTTTTTCCAAATAAAATTATAATCTACATATTACCTTAAAATAAATTTAAATAGTAAATATTCAAAATGTAGATATTTTATATCAAATGTATTATTTTTTGAAGTAATAGATATTGATTTTTATATTAAAAGGAAAAATTGGAAACTGGGTGAGAACCTTTACATATTTCTTTATGTTCCAAATATGTACTACTTTCAGAAGTCCAAAACATGGATACTTTGTTTTATGGTAACTTTTACCTACTATATTAAATAGTTGTTGCATATATACTTGGCAAAAAACTCCTAGAAACATTTTAAATCTACATTGCATTAGAATTAAAAAAATAACATAATTATTTGTCATAGTCTCTAGAAATACCAATCTCGCCATACAATTGTATCCTCATTCTCAGCTTGTTGTTCCAGTCTCCCTAGTGCACTTGGCCTTCTTCCCAGGTTCTCCATTGGTATCAACTTGACATTCTCTTCACGCTTAGCCACCTTGTTGTCTAGAGTTGTTTATTCTATTTAAATTTCCAACATGAATTGTTATAGTTTCCCTTGAGACGCTGATAATTTTTGCAACATGCCTTCCACCGATTCAAGCAATTGTGCCAACATTTTGTTAGTTTTTACTCGTTTATGCTCTTGAGGTTGATCTCCCAAATTTTCCATCGCTGGATTGTGATGCTCCATGAATCAAACTTCTATAAATGGTGGCTACCTTTGTTCACAACTTCGAATGCTTAAAAGGAATGTGGTGCGACATTGGAATAACATGCAACACAATATATATTGACGCCTTCCCCTAAGACACCTCCGAGAGTTATTGTGGAGTGAAGTTACCATATCCATGCTTGAGTCTCTAGAAACACTATGGAATATCAGTTGCATGATACAAATGAATAAGAGAATTAATACCAGTGTGTAGAATAATGAAGACATAAGCAGGGCCGAGGCATCCCACACTTGTATTAATAGTTTCCCTTCTCACGAGGCTAGGTGGTTGAGTGATTTAGACGAGGGTTCGTTCCTCTCAAATTGTGTGTCTAGTACATTAATGAGAGCTCCCCATCCTTATTAACCCATGTCAGCGCTAGAGTTGTGACCCACATGCATGAAGAAAGATGTGCATACAAGATCTGCCTTGTTGATTTGATTAATTATTTGGCTTTGAAGGCCATTAATTTCTTTATGTAAACATAGTCAATAGTTACAATGGTCATGGAATGGGCGAGTTATATAACATCCCATGATCCACTTCTAGTTTCTCTTGTTCCAATGTTACTCCTTTATTGACTAGAGAGTCTGCCATTTTGTTCACCTATCTAAATACATGACATAATTTGATTTGCTCAAAATTTCTTATTTGTAAAAAGATTCTTTGTAGGATGGGAAGAGAAACCACATTTGCAATCCTTTGACTTTCCACATTTGACGAATAACAATCATTGAATTTCCATATATTGTTATTTTGGTGATTTTTTTGCCAACGCTATATCCAATACCTGCTAAAGCGCTAGATATTTAGCTTAATTGTTGGATGCCATTCCCAATCCCCAAGTGTATTGTAGCCTCCATTTATTCATCAGGGCATAGGATAACCCCTTCTGCTCTTGCCACCCCTATTTCAAAACATATAAGTAATAAGCATATAAAAACTTAATAAATCAATACACACACATCCATTTGATAATATAAATTAAAACAATGATTTATATTGATAACCATTATATTTCAACCCCTACTCTTAGTTGAGCTAACATAGATCAAGCTCCAATGACAAATTTGAATTGCAAATCTAAAAATGAAATCCTCATGGCAGTCCATACTTGGAGTGCATGAGCAAGCACTCAAAAGTCCATTCATAAAAACAAAGTCTCCTGGTCAGAATTAGCTTTAAGGATAACTTGGGGTTTCCACGGTAATTTAGAATTATGGTGGTCTAGAACGCAAATCTGACAAGCTCAATATTATGAATAGTGATAAGCCAATCACTGAACTTGTCAAGGCAATGCTTCACGAGTTTTATGGAGAAATTAAGGTTGATGACCATCATTATGCATATATGTTCATGAGCCAAAGACTTTGTGATATAAAAGAATTTCTTGAGTTCTTTCGTACAATGCATGATCTTTTTTTATAAGACAAGAGAGCCACAAAATACAACTTATTTGAGAAAATATTTGTCTGCAAGGCTCTGTTGGGTCCCTATAATAATAGTGATTACCCCATTACTATTGAGTTATACCCCTTATTATATTGATGTACCCATGTAGTGCCCATATTGTTACTATTGTGCTCCATAGAAGCCCCCTATTGTTATTATTGTGCCCTTACATTATTATTGTTATATAGGCTTTGATTATGTTATGACCCCTTAGACTCCTATATATAGAGAGGAGGTATTTTCATTTGAATCATCCAAGAATTGTTCATTT